>APFE031185455.1:27993-48720 GCA_000404065.3 Pinus taeda
CTGAGAAGTGATTGGTTGATTCAGTTGGTGCAAAGGAGATTGATTGATGCAGATATATTTGATGATTGATTGATGTAATTGATGGATCCAGTCTGAAAATTAATGAAATGTGGTCCCTGGAAGAAAAGAGAAGGTTGTATCCTTCTGTAGGCCTGCACCTATGTACTAGTAAACACAACAGCTGGTACAAGAGCTAGGGGGTTGTAGCTCCCTTCTGGGAGAAGCTGGAGAATGAGAGAAGGTTGTAGAATTTTGCAGGTAGAAGCCTACGTACTGGTATAAGTCTACACCAGTACAAAATTGTAAAATGATGTTTCTTATTAAAAGAAGATAGAGACGATTGCAGCAGGTGGTTTTCCCCCACATTGGGTTTCCACCTTATATTTTGTGTTCATGTGTGTGATTGTTTGTTCTATCTTTATTGCTCCTGTTCACTGTTTATATGGTTAATGAAGTTATGATGACTGATTAAAGATCAAAATATAATGGATTAACTGAATCATAAGTTTACTGGATATACGTTGGTTTCATTAATCATAGTTACGTATACACGTGGGTTCCCTTAACTGAAGTAACATATATGAATCAAAGTATGAAATGAAAAAGTTTTATTGATTTGCTAATACTGATTCACCCCCCCTCTCAGTATTATTTCCAACAATAATAATCAAGTTAAATAAGAAGCTAATCAAGTAAAGTAAAGAAAATACACCACAAGAAGTTATCAAACTAAGAGAAATCATCTAATTAAGCTTTGTCTTGATTTCTTAACATGTTTTCAAAGATAAGGTGACAAAATAAGAAGAGGCAGCTTGAAGATCACTTAAAGAAGGATACATAAGGTCCAAGCACAATGATATCATCAATAATAACTAATCCACACATCATCTTCAAGGAAGGAACTAATGAGCATCAAAGAGGATTACCCATCCCATTACAAGGATCATATCATTTAGAAGGATGAACACTTTGTAAGAATACCTCAAAGACCCTACCTCATTCAAAGAAGGAATCTACACTTGAAGCATTCTTGGGAATCTCACATCATCCGAAAGAAGCAAAAAGAAGCATTTCCATCATCAAATGAATCAAGGCCATCTCCCTCATATTGAAGAAAGAATCACATCTCCAAAATATTTGAAGAAAGGCATCTTCAATAATCAACATCATCAAGTTGAATATATCATCTTCAAAAGGAGAATATTCTCCTGAAAAGTAAGCATTTTCTATTTATGTCTGAATATACTATCAACATGACTTCATTCTACAAGGAAAGCAATAAACTGGCTGGGTCATCAAATTTCCTTGCATGGAAGAAGAGGATAGATTTTATCCTTATAGAAAATGAATCTATTGAATATGTTAAGGGTTCAATCTCAAAACCTGCTCAAGATCAAGCTAAAGCACTATCAAAATACATGAAATGGGAAGTAAGGTCTCAAAGAATCCTCATAAAATATATCTAGGATTCCCTCATCCTATATGTAGCAAAGTTGGAGATATTGAAAGAAATCTATGAAAAATTGGTAGAATTGCTTTTCGTAAGCACTACAAGAGAAGTTATATCATTGAGAACCAAACTATATAAGATGAAGGAATCAAGGGAAGAATGGATAGCCTCATGCCCTATGAGGGTATCTCAAATAAAATATCAACTAAAAGAGCTAGGGGAAATAATGTCCAATAAAGAATGACCATTGTTGTGCTTAATGCACTACCTAATCAATGGGGAAACTTTGTATCAAGTATCTATGGTAAGAAGGAATCCACTCCATCAGTGAAATTTGGCCACTTATGAAAAATTGAAGAGACTATGTTAAAGTCAAAGAGCTATGTTTGCAAAGTTTGACCTTTCGATAAAAAAGAAGCTTTACATGTCAAATATCCAATGTTATGCATGTAATGAATATGAAAATTTCAAAATAAATTGTCCTAAACACAAGAAGGAAAACAAGAAAATAAAATATAGAAATGAAGCCCATATCACCAAAGAAGTGGAAGAACCTGAAAAGGAGAAGTCAAAGAAAGAGGAAGTGAAATACCTTTTTTATGACTGGATTAACCTCCTTCACTTTGTTTGTAAGTAGATAGTAGTCATGATGGAATGCATCACAATAATTATAGAATTCATTATAGCTAAGATAGATATGACAATATCATAGTAGCATGGAAGTTATGTCAAAATAGAAGTCTATATGGTTGAAGCAGTCATCATAAAAAGGAAGTAGCTCATGGAATCTTCATTGGAAGCATATAATGACAATCAAAGTAGGAATATACATGGTTGGAAAAATTAATATAGCAATATAGAAGATAAATAGAGATTATCATATATCTTCATTATTAGAGAGGAGCATTTGCATAATTAAAATCAACAAGATCCTCCACTAGAATATTTATGAGAAGGTTCACACCTACTATGGAGAAAGAAAGTACCTCGCAGACAGTCCAAGTTCCTCCTTGTTTGGGATCTAGTAAAGTATGAAAAATATGTGCAACATGTTGATTTGGTTAAGTACTTTCATCTTCAAGAAAGAAAAGGAAGTTGCTAGAAGGAAGTCTAGATGTCCAAAAGAAGGAAAAGGAATGTATATATTTGATAGATAAATTCATGTCATCATATAGTTGTAGATAACATAGTTGAATGCTCTATCTCATGAGCATGATCGAATAGTGATGCACGAAGGCATGTAGACAATGTGCCTTGAAGTCTCTTACACATTGATAAGATCAAATCAATAGAATATCACCTCATATGGAATATGAGGTGGTTGACAATCATGGTTCCTATGTTGAAAGAACCATGTAAAGAAGATCATAAGGAAAGAAATATGTGTAGAATATGAAATAAGACTTTATGGGAAGATGAGTCTATAAGGTAAGATAAGAAACCAACATTTGATATTGACTATAAGGATTAGCTATGTCATCTCCATGTAGAAGGTATGAATGCCCTGATATGTATGCTAGAAAAAGGAGAACCTTGGTAATTACTGTCTTGGAGATGGATTCAGACATGTGTTAGATGTTGAATTTTCTAGAAGATGATGTCACGATGAAAGGACATCATAAATACGTAGCTTTTATTTATTGTTCATTTTTATTTTTGAGAAATCATCTAGTTGCGTTGAAACGGGGCTACCAAAAGTGAGATGTAGAAGTCACCTACAACTGGTACTCATGAGATTGGATGGAAGATAGAAACATGACTTGGAAGAGGTAGGTGTATGAACGTATGTGAACTAGAAGATCAATTTCCAACGAAGAAAAGGATGACATGACTAATGGTTCAAAGCTATGGTTTGTTGAAGGGAAATTATGAAGAAAGATGGGAAAATCCCTACAAATAAGTTATGATGAATAAGGATCCATAATGAAAAATATGAATTTCATGACATGATGCAAAAATAGGAGGCCTATAAGCAACTGATAGTACCATGATCTCCACCAAAGAGCAGATAATTGTTGTTAGAAACAAGTCCCTAGTTGAGAGGGAGATTGGGAAAGTCCCTTGTTAAAATAGATCTTGGGAATCTTCCTTTTATAAGGATGTGTAGATCCTCCCTGGTTGAGAGGGAGAGATATAACCATCATTCTTGTCTTCATGTCATGAAGAAAGAATGGAGGATTGGGTAAGAATATGCGATTGATTTCAATACTCTTTGAGGATGTGGTAGCGCATCCAATAGGAAAGAGTAGTTGAAGAGGAAATTCCTTGAGGATGTGTTATTCCAAGATAGGAATGGTCCTAAAAGGACATACCTTGTGAACATCCAGATGGGGTATGTGCCTTGAGAGACAATGATGAAAGGTGTCTATTAGTCATTGTCTCACCAACATTGTGCTCTGATCTTGCGGAGAGATAGATCTATTAGTTAAGGCCTTTCTATGTTATAATGTTTGTTGGTATGATAAGATGCAATGAAATAAGTTGAAATGATAACTTATAAGATGGTTTACCAATCCGACTCTTCTTATGATAATTCTTCAGTATGAGAATGTCCAAGTGTCGTGTATGTATTATGAATACCTCCCTAGTTAAGAGGGAGTTTTTAAAAGTGTAACTAGGTTCGGTCTTCATAATGTCTATTGTAATAATGATTTCATATGTTTGATATTAAAGAGAAAAATAAATTTATTATTTTCATTCTTGATGCATGGGTTCCATGCTCAAGGTAAATTTATTTGTAGGTTAAGCACCCATTGAGTGCTTCTGGGTTTGTCATAGAATTATGAATTCAAAAGATTCATCTCATACATGTAAGGCCTTCTCTATGTGATTTACGCCGAAATTCTTCTTATAAATATTGTATCTCGTAAAGATTTTTTTTTTTAAAGTCAAAAGTGCCATAAATATCCTCCAAGACCTTTTCAAACAAGTCGGCATACAAGAAGGGTCAATTCGGCCTCATCAACATCAATTCGACCTCCTAATAAGCCTATATATAAGAAGGAACTCGACCCCATTTGAAGAGAAGACAAGAAAGTTCTATGTCCTCAAGAAAGAAGTTGGAAGAATAAGAGGAAAAGGATGAAAATCAAGGAAATGAAGAACATAAACGAGATCGAAGTTTTGGACCTCTCCCTCTCTCTCTCTCTCTCTCTCTCTCTTGTGTTAGGGCTTCTAAAGTAGTTGCTAGACTGAAATTGTAGAAGTTTTCAGGGAAGTCGAAGTTACAGAAGAAGTTGTTGGGGAAGTCAAATTTGATTGAGGCTGCTAGGTCGAAGTTGCTCAACAAGAAGGAAAGTTGGATTGGACTTGGAGGAGTCTTTGACAAGGGTCTTAGGTCTTGGAATTCTTCATCTGAATATTCTATAAGAAGAGAAGAATTCTTTTGGGTTTTCCTCTCAAGAGGATAGGTTTTGACCCTGGATTGCAACCTATATATTGTATCCTATTGTATCATTGATCTTCATTGTTTCGTAGTTGTTTGATGATAGAAAATACATTAATAATCAAGAGAAAGAAGAAGCTAATCAAGTAAAGTAAAAAAATACATCACAAGCAGTTACCAAAGTAAGAGAAATCATCTAATTAAGTTTCCCCTTGATTTCTCAACAGCTCAAGTTATACTTCTTCATCAATCGTCCCATTCAAAAATGTTGTTTTTGTGTCCATTTAATGAATGTTCCATCCCATAGTAGCTACAATAGAAATGAGTGATATAATAGTTAGAAAGTTTTCCTTCATAATCAATTTGTTCTTTCTAAGAGAATCCTCTTGCCAAAAACTTTGCCTTATACTTATCAATATTTCCATCAACTACATGCTTGATTTTGTTTACCCATTTGGAAGTCAGTACTAATTTGTTTTTAGGTCTAGGAACAATTTCCCAAACATCATTCTTCATTATAGACTGATATTATTATTACATTGCATTCTTCCAATATTGATGTTTGATTGCCTTTTCATAAGTGTCAGGTTCTACTTCAATAAGTTTAGCCATATAAGTTGCATAACTTGAATATTTATATACCAATTTGGAAGTCACTACTGATATGTTTTAGGTCTAGGAACAATTTCCCAAATATCATTCTTCATTATAGACTGGTATTATTATTGCATTGCATTCTTCCATTCTTGATGTTCGAATTCCTTTTCATAAGTGTTAGGTTCTGATTCAATAATTTTAGTCATATAAGTTGCATAATTTGAATATCTCTCAGGATTCTTTCTTTATTTGAATGTTCCTTTATCTATTGCATGTCCTTCGACTCCTTGTAGAGTTGAACTTAACCAAGCCAACCTTTCTCGAGCACACCCATGAACACATTTAAATATCAATGCAGGGCCAAATCCATATCAATGTTGAGTTGGAGCCATATATCATCGCAGAGCAGTGTAGAGGCAAAGCACATGGCTAAATATAAGTCAACATAGGGATATGTATGTAGAGAGAAATACATATTAAGACACTATCTCAGAGAACATGTTAATTCCAAGCCAAATTATGCATATCACAACTAAATAAATTACCATGCTACCCTTTTATGCATTTACCTAAAGCCATAGATCGATGAAATTCGCTCAACCTACACCAAGATATCTCATAAGTGCACACTTAGAGGAGATAAATCATAGATCAGTTTGGATCACCGAGTGGGTTTGTCTCTCCAAGGGTTGTTCATATCAAAGTTATCGAAACATATTCAACACACCACCATAGGCAAAACATACTTGTAAATAACTACAAATTCAGGTCACAACAAATTTGTCCCATTGTTGAAAACAAAAGGCAGTTGTCTCCTTTAGATTGATCTCCCCAAATTACCAATAGATGAGATCTATCTAAGAGAAAATTCACACATCCAAACTTCAAAATTAGATCCCATAAATCACACTTCACTGGTACAAATACCTTTCAAAAATAGAGCTTAATGTCCATAAGTTGCATACGTGGATCATGAAAATCAATTTCCTCTTATAACTTTCTCTCTACACTCATTACAATGAGAAAAATCAATGGTATTCAAAAACATTGGGCTCAAAAGTTAAACTCCTTTTGGTGGGTAAAATAATGACCACAACCTTTTATTTTTATTTATTGGTCCAAGAAAGGAATCCACTATTAATATCCAACTCTATCCCACTAATTATTCTTTTAATGAATTGGTCCATTAATAACCATCAGTGACCAATTCCACAACCATATATAATGATGAGAAAAAACTTTTGTATGCGAGTAGGTTTAATTTCCACCACGACGTGTAATTTCCATAACCATAGACCAAGTAACCAACTCACATGGACCAACACATTAATCAACTAACTATTTTGACCAACTCCTATGGACCATTGATAACCAATCGATATAAATAATAATGATTAAAATTGATTTTAATGTCATACACCATGGAGATTAGTATTGTTCCTGTGCAACCTGTAGAATTCTTGTGAGACCTATAGTGTTCCTATAAACGTTGTGGAGTTCCTATGAAAACAACTTGCTTTCCATCAAGGACGACATAGAATCATAATGCAAACAATTATGTTATGTTATTGTTATGTTATATTGTTATTATTATATATTGTTATGTTATATTATATTGTTATGTTATATTACATCATGTTATTTCTTAAATTTCTTATTTTTATGCTATTTTTCTTATGTTTATTATGTTATGTTATTGTTACAAACTCGATATTTTTTATATTGTTTGTTATATGTTATTGTTATGTTTTTTAATGAACTATTACAAAATTCCAATCTTGCAGTTAGAACTATATGGCTTTTAGCTATATAAAATTGGCTAATGTAGTTAAGGGATCATATTTATAGTCTAACTACTATTTACCATTCAAACATAGTCCTAACTAATTCAAATGTCATTAATACTACATTTCTTAAAATTTCAAATGGCTAAATAAGCATGTTATAACACGAACAAACAAAAAATAAGTCAAATTTTCCAATAATTTTCTTTTTGACTCATTAGTTGTCATGTTCAATACGAAAATATCCATTGTACAATTTCATTGAAATATATACCAAACCCCCACACTTGGGAGCTAAGCTTGTTTTTTGGATCAGGAGAGTGATGTTCCATATGATAAATGAATTTAAAGGTTGATTGGTTAATGAACCGATGCCCAAATACAAAACAATAATACTTGCTATTTTATTGTTGGTTTTCCATTGTCAATTTAATTCAATAAGTTCAAGGATAATGTAGCCACATATAAAGAAACATTTCAAATTGTTTATTGCAAGATGGTAATTATGATAAATTAGCATAGATACAAAATTCTATTTGCTGAAAGATGCATTGCATAATAAAAGAAAAAAAATCCTCCAAACATGTTGAATTTGTTGTCTAATGGTTCAATTCATCTAAATAGAAAAAACTAAATCTTGAATATAATACAATATTATTAAAAAAAAATAAGGCATATATTATTCAAAAAAATAAATCATAAACAAATTTAGTCCATGTCCAAAGACAATTATATGTAGTCAAAATTGTCCAACAATCCATTATTTCAAAAATGGAAGCACATGATACTGAACATATATATAGTGGAACCTTGGGACCTAAACTAGAAAATAATGGCACCTCATGCCCAAGGCACATATTGGTACCTTGTACCCAAATTAATACATCTTATCCAAGGTACATATTGCATTAATCATAAAAGCGTATGTTGTCTGCATACGAATATAGAAAAACATATCAGTTTTAGGTGCAAGACATAGTGTTGTTGCCTGCATATGAATATAAAAAACCATAAAAGCATTTGATTCCTGCATACAAATATAAACAACCATATTAGTACTTGTACAAGCTATATGGTAAAAAATAGTAAGAAATAAAATATAATGTAAGGAGTGGAGATGCTAATGTAGTTTTGAATTCAAATTTATTTTTGGCTGGGAAATATCAATTCCATTATAACCACCAAAGCCAACAACCATCATTGTTTGAAGCAAGCATTGGAATCACACCCTGGAGATTGGATACAAATGTGTTAAAACATATTTTCATATACAAAAAAATAACATATTCAAGCAAATATATAAGAAAACGGGTACAAGTAAATTCCAACCCAAGATCTAAAAGAATAGTGAAAGATATGGAATCCAGTTAGATCAAATTTGCATTTACAAGTAAATTTTAGAAAAGGCACAACTCTACTTTGGTAGAATTCAAAAACTTTAAGATAGAAAGGTTTATTCAAATATCACTATTAAATGGGGGACATAACAAATGTATGAAACTCAACTTCAAATTCATGAGACTAAAGGTTGTCATGTTTCCAAATCTGACATGTTCTCACAAACTTCGGAAATTACGAGATAATTGCAGAATAGGAGTGTAAAATATACACAATAACTGTTTGAAAATTTTCCTATAAGAAGCGTGGTTACATGGATTATGATGATGACATGATTATTTCATAATGGGAAAGTTGATGATGCATGGAAATTGTTTGACGTAATGACATGATTATGGGATATGTGCATAAAGGGCTCATAGAGGAAGTCCATGAATTTTTTGGCAAAATACCTCAACATAATGTAGTTTCATGGATCACACTGGTTGTAGAGTATTCCTAGAGTGGCTCTATTGAGTATGTTTTCCAATTTTTGGGGGAAATGCCAAAGCAAGATGTAGTCTCATGGACTACAATGATCTCTAGATAGGCCTAGAATGGTAAGGGAAATGAGGCTATTCAACTCTTTGAGGAAATGAGAATGGTAGGAATTGAGCATAACTAGGTTACCATGACATATGTTCTTTTTGCACATAGCCATGCTAGCCTGGTGGATGAAGCTTGTTGCTATTTCAATTATATGGGTAGAGGTCTTTCTTTCACACCTACAACAAATCACCATGCTTGCATTATTGACCTCCTTGTCCCACAAGACGTCTAAAAGAGGCAAAGGCCTTCGTTAAAGAAATTACCTTTGAACCTAATATGGTTGTGTTGGCATCCCTACTTGTTGCTTACAAATATCGTGTCAATGTGGAGCTTAGAAAATGGACTATAGAACACATGTTTGAACTGGAACCCCCAAATTCCACCACATATATTCTTCTATGCAACATTTAGGTGGTAGCTAATAGATGGGGCGATGTTAGAAATGTAAGAAACATGATGAAATATGCTAAGAGGAAAAGGGAGCCAAGATGTAGCTGGGTTGAGGTTGAAAGTGAGGTGCACAATAAAGTGTTAGAGTTAAACAATGAAATATAAAGAGTTTTTGTAGAGAAGCCATGTCCCAAGTTGTTGATTAAATGCATTTGTAAACATGGATTTTTATATTGCCTCCAAAAGCACTGATTTGATGGAGACAACAAATTAAATTTCTCTACTAGCATTGATAGTGGATGTGTACACTTAAATGAATGTCCTACCATTTCAACATCACTAGGTATGCTTCCTTTCCTATCAAATTGCAATTAAGAATTTTTTGTGAGTAATATTATGTCCAATGTCCTTAGTGCATGTGCTAACCTAAAAATATATGTAGCAAGGGAAGTAGGTCCATGTGTATATTATTAATATCGGTTCAAGGAAAATGGAATTGTAGAGAAATCCCTTGTTACCATGTATGTTGAGTGTGGCAACATGGAATATGCCTACAAAGGGTTCAATAAAATGAATGGCATGAACGTAGCCTTGTGGGCAACAATAACTATTGGATATGGAAAAAAAATGGGCACGACAGTGAATCCCTTCAACTTTTTGAAGAAATTCAACTTGAAAGTCTAAAAGCTAACTAGTTCACATTATTCAATGTTATCAAGGCATGCATGAGTCTCAAAATATTGAGGAAAAAAATAGTTCCATGCCTATATAAGAAAAATTGGCTTTGAGATTAATTACTTTGTAGGATAGATAAGAAATCTTGCATTGCTAATTGATAGGAGGTTGTTGGAAGACTTTCACTTGATAATGGAGGAATATAATCCAATATTGCAAAAGCAGATTCACTGAAATAATTGATATCGAAGTTTTTTTAGTAGGTGCAATACAAAAAAAAAAGAATGTAAATCTTTTGTAGCATTTTCTAATGGTCTTCATGTTAAAATATGCAACCGCTACCAAATTCAACTTTGGATAGCTCACTTGATGGAGATAATGATTGCATTGAATTCCTCTTTTCAGGAGGACCAAAATCGACCTCAAGGTCACTCAAATTGGAAAAGGGAAAGTGTACTTATGAAGAAAATCCCTCGTGCACATTTGTCAAGGTCAGCCCTAAAGGAAAGTGGACACCCTTGGAAGGCTATAAATACAATTTACCTCTACCTCATTTGGACACAATCATGAGACATTCTTCTATCTTTTTTTTTGGATCGCATAGGTCTGAGGCTCATCTGCAAAGGATCAAGTTCACTTTGAGGTGAAATTGAAGGTTCTGAAGCTCACATCTCTGATTTAGGGTTTTGGGCCTCAGTCATAGGCACAACACAGGGAGGATTCAACCACAATGACTTGCATAACAGATCATCTGTGCGACTAATGACTTCTAGTCGAATGGAAAACTCTCCATCCATGCTACTGGGAGGTAGGGTTTATGCAGTCCATTTTTGACCCCGGTCGGTCGCATGTGAGGCTTAAGGGAGCAACTGGGAAGCTGTAGTCACTTGGATGACACCTCCTTTGTGCGACCGAGACTTAAATGATGGAATCTTAGTTGTCCGAATATTTTGATCTGTGACTATAGGGTTCAATAGCTGACTATAGACAATGACAATTCATTGCAGACTTCAATACATATTTTTCAGTATAAGCTTTGTTGGGTTCATTTATGGATGTTGTAGTTATTTTTGCTGGTTAGTTTTATAGATGAAGATATGGATCTTGTACTCTCTTTTTCTGAATCATTTGATGACGATCTAATAAGAAGAAGAAATTGAAATGGTTTTCCGCATAGTGGGTTTTTCCCTGGTCTCTGGCCAATCCTAGTGTCTCTATGTGTGAATGCTTTTCTTCTATTACTCCTTTTTGTTCTGTTGCATTGATGACGATGATATTGTTCTTTCTACATAGTTGCATATGTTGTTGAATAATGATGTAAATCTGAATAATTTTATGATGTTATGGGGTGAAGTTAATGTGATAATGAATAAATGTAATTATCAAAGAAAATATTAATATATCCCTAAGAAAAATTAACATGGTATTAGAGTTGGGCTGAAGAAAGTCATGGAGATCGCCCCCATGAAGACACCTTTATTTGAAGCAAGAGAAGATGAAGGAGACATAAAAGAATTATAGGGTTTGGAGAAAACCTTAGGAAATTTGTGTATTAGGGGTTGATGGATATTATGAAGTTAGGGTTTGAGAGAAATCATGGTGTATGGCAAACATTTTAGATATGAAACTGTAACAACCTTGGTAAAAAAATCCATGTAATAGAAGTTAATAAAGGTAAAATAATAACCATGGTCACGGGACACGTATTCCAAGCTGAATGTTGAGAAAAACATCCTAGTGTGGGTGTTCATTTGGTTTATTATGACTATGGAAACTAGCAAAGGCAATGGTTAATTCTTTGGAAAGGAAAAGTGGCATTCATTGGCATTCATTTATGAAAATAATAGAAAATAGGACAAAAGGAAGGTGAAAGGTCACAAGTTGCATGTGAGGAGGAAAATAATGGAAAATTGAAGAATATAGAGACCTCATTAATAAAAGTTCTTACGAGGATTATTTCATGGCTTTTTTAGTTCAAACTTTTGTCATTTTAGTTTTGGAGCTCTCATTTTATTCTCTCTCTCTCTCCTACTCTTGGATACTTATAGTTTTCTTGGAGCACTCTTGGAGGAGTGTGGCATACTTGGGTTTTGGAGAAAGAAGGCAAAGGAAGAGCAGGAAATTGCAAGAGGACATCAGGATTAGCAACTACAATGGGTTTTTCTCGTAGGTACCAAGTTGCATGTATGAATTCCTTACTAGTTTTTGCATGCATGGAATTTTCATGTGGTTTCTTGGTCATGATTTTTCATTGGCATGGAGGATTTCCTGGATTGACAATGGTTTTCCATAGCCTTTCCATTTCTTGGATAGCCATGGTGTTGTGGGATTCTTTCCCTTTTGTTCTATAATTTGTTCTCATGTTCCTTTGGTTGTGGGTTGATTTATTAGTTCTTGGATCCTTGGTCGGAAAAACGCTCTAAAGCCCTGTAACAACTTGGTTTGAGTCATTAGTCGTGGACCCTTGGTTGGAAAAACGCTCTAGAGACCTTGGTGGATTGAGTTACTAGTCCTGGAGCCTTAGTTGGACAAATGCTATAGAGCCTGACAATGGCTATGGGTTGGAAAAACGCTCTAGAGACCTTGGTGGATAGGAGTTACTAGTCCTAGAGCCTTGCTTGGAACAAATGCTTTGGAGCCTCAGATAACTTGCGTAAAGACCAATCTAGAGATGGTTAGTGATGTCTGACTTTGAGGTGGAATCACTAGTTAAGAGTTGAGGTGGTTTTGCCTATGGAAGTCCTGGTTTGATTTTAATGGATTTGTTCCATGATCCCACATTCATGCTTGGAATATGGAACGAAGGTGATTGGCTAAAGAGAGATTTGGTTTGGAAAATCTATGGTCGGGTGGAACTTGGAAGTCCTGAACCTGGGTGGCCTTTGCATTCATCAATAAGATATATCTTTCTCCCTAGTATTTTATGGGTAAATATACTTTTTTATATGTGTCTTATATGGTCGTTATATCCTTGATATTTTTGTTGTTTATATGCTAGTTATGAATGAGTTTTATGACAGTGAAAATGTATGGCTCTCATCATATTTTGGTTAATCACTGAATTTATAATGAATATATGGCTTAATAGATGGTAACACAGTTATTGTGATGAGGCATCAATGCTTCTTAGTGATTCTCAGATAAGTTTGAGACCCCTATGATCAGATATGTTGTTTAAACCTGTAGAATGCATATTTGTGAAATTCCTATCATGGCTAATAGGGGTCTAGTCAAGTCCTTATTTAAGTGTTTGTGTTTGTATCAATTTATTTATGTTACTTTTAATTTTTGGAAGTTTCATGGAGTTCTAGGCAGTGGCCTAAGTCCCGGACTTGAAAACGTGGCACAAAATTTGGATTTGCTGGCACTGAACTACCTGGAAAAGTCCCTAGTCGCATGCATGATTTGTTGTGGGAGTGACTGGAGGGTCTTAGTCGAATGCATGCCCATGTTAAGGGAGTGACTAAGGCTTTAATGCAGCAAAATGTCAATTTGTGTCAGGGGCTACTCAACTAGATGTGTTGGGTGGTTTTTGGGGGTTCTGTTGCATGTGTAGAAGGTCAGGTTGGATGTGTTCCATCAATTCCACTTCCTTAATTGTTACATAGGGAATTGAATCACATCATAGTAACTCTTCATCACATATTTACCATGGTTGGTTGGTTACCTGGGTAGATGTGGGATGAGGGTGTTATAAAGTGGCATTAGGGCCATGGTTTTGTTCTCCTAGGATGATGTATCATTTCCATTCCTCTTATATGAAGGTGTTGTCATATGTACATGTTGGTTACATATGTGTTCCTTAAGCTTGTGGTATATGTGCTTGTTGCATATGCATGTTGTTGGTCATGACTACAATGGTGTCGACATATGAAAGTTGATGGTTTTGTGGTTGTATGTGGTCATCATGAGTGTATGTCGATTATGAATTGGTTATGCATGCTAGTGCTTATATCAATCGTTATGCATACAATGATGTGATTATAGTTGTCATGCATGAGGTCATGGTATGTGTTTGGTATGGTCATGCATTGATGATTGGATAATGATTGATCGATGAATAAATGTTGATATATATATATATATATTGTGCTAATCTGGTTGGTCTTGCAGATGAGATATCGTCCCCGAACTATACTAAGGTACGTTGGTTTGTTTATGATTTGGTTTAGCTCACATAATATACCTTCCAAGAAGAAGAGATAAAAAATGACTAGTAAGAAGGTAGATTACAAATATTCTCCCTATGAGTTAGATGAGCAGCGTGGTGTTGGGAACTCTTCTGACTTAGCAGACAAATTGAGGATTTTGAAGGAAGAAATACGGAGTTGTAACGCAGATAATGACATAATCATGTAAGCACATGAGAAGCAAGCATAATTCAATGCAGTAACTCTTCAGAGTCTTTAAGAATTGCAGAGGCAGGGACCACTTCAGATCAGCTATGGACGAGAGGATAGGACTAATGGGGCATATGGTAGGAGATCTTGCAGTGGGCATAGGTCATATAGAGATGACACGATCAGGGATGGCAGGTTCTTGGATACTCTAGAACGGAGGGGATATAGGTACTACTCTAGTTTTGGTTGTGAAAGGTATCATGGTTATCATTGTTATCATCCTTACAGGAGGAGTGATAAGGGATATTTTACGCATGAGTTTAAGAAAGAAAATCCACCTACATTTGATGGGGAAATGAAGAAATCACAAGATGCAGAAGCATGGTTGCTTGGAATGAACAAGTTCTTCAGAAAACATGATTACTCAGAGAACGTGAAGGTTGGGATAGCTACATTCAATCTTAAAGGTAAAGTAGATATCTGGTGGGAAGATGTAAAGAACCTCATAGATATTTATGAGGAGGAGTTGACTTGGAGTGAATTCGAGTGACTACTCAGGAAGAAGTACCTATCAGAGAGGTATTATGACAATAGGGAAAAAGAATTTTATGAGCTAAAGATGGGATCTATGACTGATGAGGAGTACACTAGTAGATTTTTGGAGTTGTTTAGGTATGTGCCTTACCTCAAGGAGGAGAAGGCCAAGATTGCAGATAGAATTTAAGGATAGGATTGAGTTCGATGCACCTAGATCATTGGAGGATGTCATTTGGAAGCTAAAGCATTGTTACGAGCAATCAAAGCATAGATTTAAGAATAAAATAGACATGAAAGGTAATAATTAGAATAAAGGGAAATGGGAAAAGAAATGGGCAAGGCCTCAGGGCACAAGTAACAAAGAGAATGCAACACCTCATAAGAAGTTCAATGCATCTGATAAAGGACAAGAATTTCGGTCTAAGCAAAACAAGAGTTATGATAGGAAGCTCGTATGGTGTTGGAATTGTGGCAAAGATCATCATCAGAGATATTTTCCACAACATCAGGGTGGTAGACCGCAAATTTACAGTGCCCAGGAGGCACAAACAATTGGTGATGTTGAACAGAGAGTTCCTAGGATCTATGAAGTGTTGGATAACAGACAAGAAGATCACCAAGCGTCTATTATCAAGATGGATGGTAACCTTTGTGATCAATCTGTTTCTATTTGATTTACCCTCGATCTAATTATAGTTATGTTAATCCTAACCTGGTGGATAAATGTGGTTTGAATAAAAAAGTGCATGCAAAGTCTTGGTTAGTGCAGTTGGCTACAGGTACAAAGAAGAAAGTTCTTCATTGTGTAAGAGCTTGTGCATTTGAGTTGAATGGTATGCCTACATCAACACATTTGAATGTATTTCCATTAGGATCATATAGTATGTTGTTGGGCATGGACTAGTTGTAGCTTCATAGGACCATGGTGGATTGTTATGACAAATCCATTGTGCTTGGATGATAATGGAGAATAGAGAGTCTTACAAGGTAAGAAGAAGGCAAAATTAGTTAGGATGGTGAAAGCTATGAATGAAAAGTGTAGGTGTAGGAAAGGGTGTGTGTTATTTTCAGTACATATTTCTAGTGACAGAGGTAAGGAAGTTGAGGATGCATATGGTTTGAGCGGGTACATAATTTTACAATAGTTTTAGGATGTATTTCCCACAAAGATTTCAAATTTTCTACCTCACAAGGAAGTAGATTTTTCTATTGAGTTCGTACTGGGGGCAGCGCCAACATAAAAATCACCATAAAATATGAACACTCCAGAGTTCGTAGAGATGAAGTTGCAGCTGAAGGAAATGATTGACAAGGGATACATTAGGCCAAGTGTATCACCATGGGGCGAGCCGATATTGTTTGTGAAGAAGAGGGATGGTACTCAGAGGTTGTGCATTCATTATAGACAATTGAACAAGGTGACCATCAAGAACATGTATCCATAGCCAAGAATTGATGATTTGTTCGATCAATTGAAGGAATCAACAATGTTCTCGAAGATTGATCTGAGATCCAGATATCATCAGGTACGGATCAAGGAAAATGGCTTTTGCAAGACAACTTTTCAAACCAGGTACAGAGATTACAAGTTTGTTGTAGTTGCTTTTGGTTTGACTAATGCTCCAACTAATTTTATGTGCTTGATGAATAGTGTGTTTCATCCTTATCTGGACAAGTTTTTTATTATATTCATTGATGATATACTGGTATATTCGAAAAATGAAGAAGAGCACTTTGAACACTTAACAACAGTATTTAGATTGCTAAGAGAGAATTAGTTGTATGCTAATCTTAGAAAATGTATTTTATTTTAGTCAAAGGTACATTACTTGGGAAATGTGGTTTCCAAGGAAGGCGTAGTAGTAGATCCAGAGAAGATAAGGCTATCATGGATTGGGAAACTCCTAGGAATGTAGATGAGGTAAGATCAAGAAATTCTCACAGATTGAATATCCCATCGCATAATTGTAAAGGAAATGTTAGAAGTTTGAATGGATAGAGGAATGTGCAACAAGTTTTGAGTAGTTGAAACAATTGTTGACACCTACTCCAGTGCTAAATATTGCAGATCCAGAAAGAGAATTTATGGTATGCACAGAGTCTTGCAAAAGATGACTTGGTGGATTTCTTATGCAGAAGGGATAGGTAGTATGCTATGAATCATGAAAACTGAACGAGCATGAGAAGAATTATCTGACACATGATCTTGAGTTGACAGTGATAATACTTGCATTAAAGATGTGGAGGCACTATATTCTTGGAAGGAGGTTTGTATTGATGAGTGATCACACTGGATTGAGGTACCTATTTGACCAACTAAATCTAAATTGCAGACCAGCTAGATGGGTGGCCATGATCAGTGAGTTTGACTTTGAGATCTAGTACATTAAAGGTAAAGAGAACAAGGTTACATATGCTCTTAGCACGAGGATATAGGTGAACCACATAGAATCTATGAGCTCTTATGGGATATATTTACAAGCCCATACCTTACAGGCAGGTTAGTAGGATAACAGGTACATGGAGCTCAGGCACAAGTTACATTAGAGTACAGGTACAAGAACAGGAATAGGTACAGGTACAGGTGCCTGTACAAGTGCACAGGATGTGGAGTGTCATCTCACACTAGATGGCTTGATCAGATTTAGGGATAGGATATATCTGTCAGATGAAAATGAGCTCAAGAAGCTTATCTTGAGAGAGTTTTGTGTGAAACCATATTAAGGTCACCAGAGATATCAAAAGACATTGATAGCGGTGAATAATTTCTACTACTAGCTGAACTTGAAGAAACAGGTGGCAGACTTTGTGGCAAGATGCATGGATTGTCAACAGGTGAAGGCAAAGTGTAGGCATTTAGGTGGATTACTATAGTCGATCTTAGTTCCAGAGTGGAAATGGGAGGTCATTTCCATGGACTTCATCAAAGGTTTTCCGAAAACATCTAGACAACATGTTTCAATCATGGTTGTGGTGGATAGGTTGACTAAGGTAGCACACTTCATTACACTGAAATATACCTATTCAGCTAGTGATGTGGCACACGTGTTCATCAAATATGTGGTTAGGTTGCATGGTGTTTCGAAGAATGTTGTTTCAAACAGGGATGCAATGTTCACTTCCAAGTTTTGGAAGGAGTTGTTTGTAGGTTTAGGTATAGAGTTGGCCTTCAGTACAACTTATCATCCGCAGACAGATGGAAAAATAGAGAGGGTCAATAGGATATTGGAGGACATGTTGAGGATGTATCTAATGCATCAACAAAAGAGATGGGAGGGGTACCTTTCGTTGGTTGAGTTCGCTCACAATAATGGCTATCAAGAATCTTTGAGGATGATTCTATTTAAGGCATTGTATGGGCAGAGTTGTAATACGTCCATCAATTGGAGTGACCTGGTGCACAATGTATTGATTAGACCGAACATGTTAGCATAAATGGATTAGGAAATGCAGGTAATCAAGAAGAATCTAAAGAAAACACAAGACAGGTAAAAAATCTATGCATATCATAACAAGTTGTTTAAGGACATTAGGGGAATTTTGAGGTCTAAAATGGGCCTCCTAATGAAATGATCAAATAATAGTGGAAATAATAGTATTATATTAGATTACATCATCAAATTTTAGAGGGAAGAAAAGGAGAAACTACTTTCTCAACTCGTATTTTCAACTTATATCCCTATGGTTTTACTCAAATTTCGAACACGAACACTCGTTGGTTGCATAATTTGATTCCTCATCCAAGGAGTACCCATGTTTCATACTTTCGTCAGTGGACTCTGCTACACGAAAAATGAGAAATACATGAAAAACATTATTGCAATCACGTTTTTTCATTTATTTCTCATTTTTTCGTGTACCAGGGTCCATCGAAAGTATACAACATGCGTACTCCTTGGATGAGGAATTAAATTTTACATCCAATGAGTACTCCCACTCCAAATTTGAGTAAAACCTTAGGGATATAAGTTGAAAATACAAGTTGCAAAAGTAGTTTTATTATTTATTATTTTTTAATCTTTTTACTTTTTAACCAAAAAAATGGTGAATCATCCCCCATGGTTGACATCATCATCTTGAATCCTATTAGTTCTTATAAATTTTATTTTGATTGTACATTTTTCTTAGGAGGCCCATTTTAGACCTCAAAAGTTCTCTAATGGTTTCAGGTTGGGGAACAAGTGTACTTGCACATCAAGTCAAAGAAGAGTTCCTTGCAGATTGGATCTGTGCCAAGTTGGCACCTCAGTTTTGTGGACCTTTCAATATTATTGAAAGGATTGTACTAATAGCCTATCGACTTGCACTGCCTCTGAGAGTTAAATTCCATGATGTTTTCCATGTGTCATTGCTTAAAAAGTATGTTAAATATGTTGATCATGTGATTGAATGGTCTGTATTGCAGGTGGATCCAGAAGGATAATTCCAGTTGGAACCTCAATGTATATTGCAGAGAAAGATGCTCATTCTCCAAAACTTAGCAATCGAGCAAGTTAAAGTGTAGTAGTGGAAGCACTCTGGGCCTGATAAATCTACATGGGAGATGACAGATCAAATGTGAGCTATGTATCCTTCTCAATTTGTGTGTTGAGGAAATGTTTTGGTGAATGTGTGGATGTAATGTTTTAGTTTATGTACACATGGATGTAAATGTTGCCATGAGTTGTATTATAAAGCTCCAATAAGTGGTATGGGTGTCATGTAATTATGGTTTTCATGTTGTTATGTTTTCATGTTGGTTTGCTTCTCAGTAGGTTGATAATTGTAAATATTGTGATGAGCTAAGTTATAAAGCTCCATGGAAAGTATGTTTTTCTTTCAACAGTCTTGTTGGTTGTAGGTGTCATTCAACACTGAGTATGGTGCCCCCCCAAGGGGGAGGGATTTGTAACAACCCTGGTAAAAAAATCCATGTAACAAAAGTTAATAAAGGTATAATAATAACCATGGCCATAGGACACATATTCCAAGATGAATGTTGGGAAAAACATCGTAGTGTTGGTGTTCATTTGGTTTCTTATGGCTATGGAAACTGGTAAAGGAAATGGGTAAGGATTTGGAAAGGAAAAGTGGCATTTATTGGCATTCATTTATGAAAATAATGAAAAATACGAGAAGAAGAAGGTGAAAGGTCACAGGTTGCATGTGAGGAGGAAATGAAGGAAAATAATGGAAATTTGAAGAAAATAGAGGTCTCATTAATAAAAACGATTTTGAAGATCATTTCATGGCTTTTTTCAGTTTAGAATTTTTTTAGTTCAATTTTGGAGCTCTCATTCTATTCTCTATATCTATCCTACTCTTAGATACTGAGAGTTTTCTTCGAGCACTTTTGGAGGAGTGTGGCATACTTGGGATTTGGAGCAAGAAGGAAAAGGAAGAGTAGGAAAGTGTAAGAGTACATTGAGATCAATAACTACAACGAGTTTTGCTTGTAGGTACCAAGTTGCATGTATGACTTCCTTACTATTTTTGGCATGCATAGCATATGCATGTGGTTTTGTTATAGATCTGACCCAAAAAATATATGATAATAAAAATAAACCCAGAAATAACAAGATAGAAATAGATAGAAATTATTCTTTATTGATCAAACTCTTAAGGTAGGACAACACCATATATTCACTCCTTAAGGAAGGAGAA
>APFE031185456.1:0-10349 GCA_000404065.3 Pinus taeda
GTGTCTTCAAGGTCTCCAATTTTGAAGCCATTCCGACAGTGCAGTTGTGAGAAAGACCAAGCCCTAGCTCCGAGATCAAAATTTCCCCTAGTATCCCCAAAGCTAGTGCCTCATAGGATCAATTCAACACCTTTAAGTGAAAATCCTTTCTTTGATCTTTTCCCTCTCTTTGTCTGGGTTAAGAATATCATTGGTTGCTAAATTCTTGCCTCCTAACCTAGGCTGGGGCCACTTGGTCTCATGTGGTCCCATTCCTTTGGAAAGACAATTCTTCAAGAAGCATCCGAGATACCAATTTCAATAAGTATTTTAGGAATTGGGAAACTCTTTCACAAGTCACATTCCCTAAACCTAACCCTCAAATCCTCCCATGCTTTTCTTATAAGACATTGTACCTTGCTTAGAAAGCAAGCAAACTCCATTCTTGACTATCTTTTGGAAAATGATTGTTTGGGTTACTTTATATTCATTTGTTGATTTATCCTTCATTTGTGACTCCATATATACGAAGTCTCCTCCCATCGGTGAAAGGCCATAAATTGTAGAGAGCCTTAGCTGAGGTGACAGTGGGCTAAGTCTCCATTTGTTGCCCTTGGTCTAGCATTTGACCCTTTAGCAATACCCCTTAGGTCCCTTGCTAGTTTGAGCAGTAACATGCTCGGATCTTTCCCTTGCTTTGAGAATGCAAATGCTTTCATCAAGGCATCCTCATGGACCATGTTAGTCTCTACGACATAATTCTGAAATGATGCTAGGTGTCTTGAAGCCAACCATGGGTTTCCATTGAACATTGGGGCATTATTAATGCTTATATGAATATGAAGATCATGTGGCATACTTGAAAAATCCAAAGGGGCAGACTAATCTTCCAAAAAATTTCTTTTGTCCGAAGCCATACTTTAGACATATAGGATGATGTCTTTTTAAGATCAGACAATTGCTTACAAATTATACAAATACCTAAGATGTAGAGTCGCCAATCTACCTTAATTCTTTCTTTGGGGGAAGTACCTCTTCTAAACTACATTTTATTGTATATTGATTCAATGGAGTCACTATATGGGACTTGTCAAGTGATTAATTATAGTAATCTCATCGAAGTACAAATACAAGAGAACTTACCAATACAATGTTGTTGAATACCAGGGCAATTGATTTATCCTTGACAACAGCACCAAAAAATATTACTGCCTGAATTAGCAGCCTTGGCAAGGTCTGGTCAAGGAGCTAAATGATAAGCACATGGGGGATGCACCCACTGTCACCTCATCACTCTCCTCTCACTTATGGCCAACTCCTAGAATGTCACAGGGGGTGTGTATACCAATCTACACACACTTTACCAGCGATCTTAGAAGAACAGTGACTATAAACACAATATGATGAATGTTAGGAGTTAACAATATAATAGATGCTAAAACTGATATATATAATATTCTACAACAAAAAATACAAACCAGCAAGGACAACTCACTCAAAATACTCAGATAAAAGTTACTTTAAAAATTTGAGAGTGAGAGAACGACAGAAAACTCAAGTGGGGTGATTTCCCTGTGACCTAAATGGGATAAGCTTGCTGCTGTCCTACACTTCCAGACCTATAAAATAAGACAAAAATTGGATAAAAAAACGTATCTGTAGTATCTTTGAAGCTACCAAAGAGTATGGAAACACACTAAAATGTTGGATTCTTGGGGTGATTGAGCTAGGGGACTAAAATATGATTGAAAATATAACCCAACAATAGATAATATGCAAGCAAATAGTAAGTTGCAACAATCTGATTGCATAAATTAGGGGTTCCATCCCCAAGGGGTCAAAATAGAAAGTTCCCTAGCAAGGAGCCTCACCAATCTTTAAAGATATTGCAGTAAATAAAAGTCAGATTTGAGATACCTTCAAAACCCTCAAATCAATGTTTGATAGACTTTTAGAGCATAAAAATAGAGGGTTGTTTTTTAACTAAGCCTCTAGGTCTTCAATGTGGCACATTTTCCAAGAAAATGGCCTAAATTCTTGAATGTAATTCGTTAACTTTTTTGTAAAAAATAAATGCAAGATAATACATGTATTACACTTTATTTTTGATGATTAAATTTTTGTATTTTTAGGGTTTTTTGAATTAATCACAAAATTTGCCTTCGAAAAATATTTAGAACAACCAAGAACGAGAGACTCCACTATCAACACCAAAGCTTCATGAAAATAATTACATTATGGCATAATGATGTCAACAATTGACAACAATTTCGAAAGGAGGAGCTTTCTATTTATAGATGAGGTTTTGAACATCTCTCCCCCTTTTGCTTCAAAGAAAAATGTGACTTATCATTGACAAAATGCTTAGAGACTAAGTCGATTACAAAAATTAGCTTTTACATTGCTTAAAACCTTCAAAATAAACATGATAAATTTTTTGTAAGGGGGCAGCACCCTCAAAAGCATTTCCAATAAAGGTTCAAATAATGCTTACTATCCTTTAAAATATGCCTTACATGAAATCCCATGCTCATACCACAAGTCAAGGCGCTTCCATGAATCATGGGAATGGCTTTCCCATGCTAAAAAATGGGTCATAAAAGTCTCAATAAATAAAGTGATGTCAAATAGGAGGAGGAAAAATTGCATTAAAGATTGAACACTCCACTTAAAATTGGCTTGAAGTGACTTGAAATAATTTTTAGATTCTTCAGGAGGCCCAACAATTTTATTTCCTTGGTCAATGTTCCTCTCTTGAGGCCTTGGATCCCTCCAACAGCTAGTAGAACATGGACGACATCTTTGCTTTGGTCCAAAATGTGAAAATTCTATCACTGCAGCAACTGATTTACTTTTCCTACTTATTTCATCATAAGTTATTCATGAAATTACTTCAACAAACATTAAAATAAATACTGCTATAGATATCACATCGTAATACAAAAACAAAAATATGCACACATTGACACAGTTATTTTGGACTAATGTCCTCGAAAAAACCCAAACGTGGGAAAACCGGTGTAGCAAGGGAGGATTTTATTATTCAACAATTTTCTTGTACAACAGGGTGCCAAACTGGCTTACCCATAGATAGACAAACTTCCAACACTTTCCTAAACCCAACGTAGGCTCTGCTGACCTCTGCTACAGCTTGAAAACCTCTGCGTCAGCCTACTGAGGCTTTGCGCAACCTCTCTGGGCTTTTGCATCACTCTTGCAGACTTTGCGTGGATGACGCAGGCTCTTCTGGCTCTGCGCAATCCCTGTTGCCTTTGCGTGGCTTCCTCTGGCTCTGCGTCTGCCTCTTCTGTGCTGATCTCCCATCTCTTTGTTTCGTACTTGCTGCCTCCTGACTGCTCTCCAAACCACTGGTTCAATTTCTTAGCAAACCCCACTCCAGAAATTGAACTGACTAGTCTCCCTCAGTGTGTTCTCCAAGTGCCCCTCAAGCCTCCTCTTATACTTCTTCTGCTGACATCTCAACGGCCGAGATTAAGTCCTTAATCAACGACTAAGATTAGATCTGGCTTGATCCATGTCTTTTGGACCATTCTAACACAGATTCATATTAATACACATTAATATTTTATTTTCCCTATGTTTAAACTTAGGGACTCCATTAAAAATATTAATTATTTTAATATCTCCTGATTTGTTTAAAATCTGCCAAAACCCTTTCTGGGTGTTGGAGATTTCATGTGCCCCAACCTCTCCACCAAATTTCGTGGCTAGAGCACATCCGATGCTACCCTAAATCAACACAAAAATTGTGTGAAAGTGTTCTTTAAGGCTTTATCTTGCTTGCTTTTGAGTTGATCTTGGTCCATGTAAATATTTGTGACTTGCTTTGACACTTTGCTTACTCAACATGTGTGTCACATTGCTCATTTAATCGCAACGATTGCGCCAAAGTGAAGTTGACCCCCTTGTAATGATGACCACATTCTTGAAAAGGTGTTTTCAAGAGGGTGTTTTGACTCTTGAGTGCTTCAACTTGGAAATGACTTGGGCTTGACTTGGAGGCTGCAACTATTGAGAAATTTTTTATTTGCTCTAATAATTTTTTATTAAGGGTTTTTAGGCACATTTTTTTCTTTAATCTTATTTCTGATAGATTCTCCTTTAGGTCCTTATCAAAACTTTCCTTTTCTTGTTTTAGTCTTTGTTTCTTAACCTTCGACTTTTTTATCTGTGAAAGTAATTTCTCATTGTGGTCCCTTAGACACCAAATTTCGTCGTTGCTTTCTGTTGGTTTTTCATGAAGCTGATCATCAAGATCTTTATATTTCTTCTTTGATGTTTCGTTCTTTTGTTGAAGTTTTGTGATTTCTTCCTTTAATCATTTTATTTGCATCTGCTCATTGTCTTAATGTTCTTCTGTACTAAATAATCTTCCACACCTTGGACAACATAAATTGCATTGTTTTTTAATATATGTATATCCAATTTTTTCTAGACAACTTGGACATTTAGTCCAAAATAGTGATTGTTGTGTGGGAATCATCTTGACTATTTATTTATTTTCGAATTAGGCTCCATTTTTCTTGACTTGATAACTTCTTGGTAATTTTTTTTATATTTTTAATAAATATATATAATATATATTAGTTTTTTTTATCTTAAACTCTTTTTTTTCTTCTTTTCTTTTTAAACTGCGTTCTTTTTGTTTTTTTTTTTTAATTCCTCTTGTTCCAAGTTTAGAATAATATATACTATATATTAATATATATTAATATAATATATATATGATTTTGGTTTTGTTTTTTGTTCTTATATCTATAATTATATTATAATTCTTTTTCTTTTTTTTCTTTTTTGAAAAGTTACAACCCTAATGAAACACGACTATTCACCTCTTTGGGGTATAATATAAAATATATGTCCACTTATGTGCCTTTGACTCGGTTAATTTTCTCCACATAAAAGTAAAACTTACGTTTCGCATAAAGAGATTTTGTATTCTTTTTGTGTTTCTTTGACCTTGAAAATACCATGGGTTGCGAAAACCACAAGCTTGTAAACTACTTAATGAAGAATCAAGATAATCTTATCTACTCTTCCTTCTCTTATGTATGGTTTTAAAGATATTTGGAAAGATTCCCTTTTGACTTTATCATGCACTTTTTATCAATAATGTAGAACATTTATATATATATGAATGTTCTCTTTAAAAATTTACATCGGACTATATTTTTGTTTACTAGAATAATTGAAATGTCAACAGCCAAAGGCCTTATTTGTTTTTTATTTTTATTTAATTTTTTTGGGCCAAAGGCCTAAATGGTGATATGGAGAGTCTCCCAACTCTGAGCAAAACACTTCAATTACGCAACTCAAGGTTGACAGGAGGTTGATGGCCAAAGGCCCGATAATCAACCAACGTGGATCTGATACCAATGTAATGACCAAAAGTTGTATGCGCATCGGAAATATTTAAAATACTTCAAATACATAAATGTCCATTGTAAGACATGTAATTATATATTGAATATTGTATATTGAATTGATATAAGATATGAGATGATTACAAATGAGAATGAGGGTGTGCTTATATACCCTAGGCAGGTGCCTTTTTATGAATGGTCATGTCCCTATGACATGCCCTTTTCATTAACTAATTACCTTAACCATTAATTATTAATTATTATTATTATTATTATATTTATATTTATTATTTTTATACAAATTATATTCGTAACATCATGAAAAGGTGATTAACATCATTATTGGTGTAAACCATAAGTAATATTACATTAAGATGGAATTAGTAAATAAATTATTGATTCTAGAGCTCAGTATAATAAAAACGAAATACTATTTTCGATGGGTGATATGAAATTAACGAATTACAAGTAACAATTAATGGTTATAAATACATATCTCAATTTAATGTTATAAGTATGAATCAAGAAAAGGTTGACATAATTCTTGGTTCAACTTGGCTAAAAAAGCTTGGGTGCTTTCATCTGAAACATGGACAGGAAGTTTTTTACATTCTCCTCTAAGAAAATGAAGATGACATTGCAAGACATTACAATGAAGTCATGCTCAAAATCTCCTTTATCAGAAGACCTTAAAGATATCTCAAAGATGGTCCTTTAGGAAAATTAGATTCAATACAAAAGTTGCAATTTTTTTTTGACAAAATTCTCATTAATAAAGATAGAGAAATTTCTTGCTTTAACAATCATAGTCAAAACTTGATTGCACAGATTAAGAATTTTGAAAGTGAAAACATGTTGAAACAAGAACCATTGGAGCAACTTATCAACAAAGAGGCAATTATCGACAAAGAAACATTGACCAATCTCGTTGAAATAAAGAAGCCCTAAGATGTGAAAGTCCAAACGTTGGAGAAAGGAACCAATACATATCCAGTTGACATAAAAAAATAGAACGCTGCTTATATTGAAGTCTTATCAACAATTAAATTAATAGAGGTATTAACAGATGAAGGTTCCAGTAGCAAGACACAATATATAAGGATGCCTTATCCTCATTCTACGTATAAAAATCAGCGTATTATTCAAAAAACTAGCCAATGACTAAATCATTTGAGAAACTAAGTGAAGATTGTGTTATATTGAAGAGTGTTATGAATAAAATATATATAAAAATATTATAAATATAAATAATAATGATAATTATAATAATGATTAATTAATTAAGTGATTAGTATAGAAAAGACATGTCTCTAAGGACATGACCGTTTATGAAGGGGCACCTGCCTAGGTATATAAGCAGGCCCTCATTTGTAACAATGAAATCATCTCATATCAATTCTTTCACACTACTATATATATATATATATATTCTCAATGGATGTCATGTTCCAAGTGTTCTTAAGATTATTATGAAGTACGAACTCTATTCGTAACATTTGGTATCAGGGTTGTTCGATCCTTTGGCCACTCAACTGCTGCACATAGCTAGTCTGATTCGGCCTTTGGCCATCAAGATGTCGTCAACTTCGTTACTGTCATGATTCAAGTGTTTCGCTACACATTCTTGGAGATCTCCATTTTACCATTAGGCCTTTGCCCATTAACAAAAAAAGAAGAAGAGGAAAGATTAAAAAAAGAAAAGAAAAGAAGAAAGAATTAAAACAAAAAGAAAAGGAAAAGAAAATATAAAAAAAAGAAGTTAAAAAAAATTATAAAAACAAAAAGAAAAAAAGAGAATAGATAAAAAAATTATTATAGGGAAAACAATATATTACATATACATGTATATATTAGAATAAGGGGGGAAATTATAAATTTTTACAACTCTATATATTGTAAAATAAAAAAAATTTCAAAAAAATAAACCCATTTCCACCTCAACATTTCCTCTCCTTGCGAACCCCGCCACATTGCTTGGTCTCCCTTCCATGGCGCTACCGAACTCGGTCGTCTCCACCATTGCTCTCGGCCGCACAATCGCTAGCGCTCGCTACAAGGACCACATCTTGTGCCTTGGAGAGTATCCGATTCAACGAGCTTTGAATTGAATAGGTACATACAATTGGTATACGCCTACGTAAGCACCTAACCATATTCAAGCTCTGAATCATGTAGGGCAGTGAAGGGTTGCACGCTGGTTAGTTTTTTTGCACGATACAACTAGAGGTTGTTGAGAAATCAATGCTAGTAGAGTTAGGGTTAGATTTCTCTTTCTTGATAATTACCTGTGAATTATGTTGGCTTCTTTTACTTCTTTATTATATTATCTTTCATCAAGCAATTACCAAATTATGTTTGTATGAAGATCACAAAAACACAAGATACAAGATGTAGGCACTTTTCCCGGGTAAAACCCTATCTAGGAGAAAACCCAGTCAAAATCTCTTCCTTCAATAGTTTTTTTGAGACTTTTCAACCTAGACATAGACTTCCTCCAACCACCAAGTCAGCCTCCTCTTTCAGCAACTTCGACCTAGAACGTCGACCTTGCAGCGACAACACTTCGACCCAACAAATGGCAACAACAACAATTTTGACTTGACAAGAAAGACTTCGATCTCCTAGAGGAATCCACACGAGAAAGATAGATAGCCCAAAATTTCGATCTTGCCTTTTTCTACTTTCTTACACAACTTCACACTCCTTTTAACCTCTTTTCGTATTTCACACTTTTCCAGCTTTGGATATTGAACTTTTGTGGGAGAGAGTGAATGCTCCAAATGAATTCGAAATTCTCCAATATATAGGCTTTTGGTGATGTCGAATTAACCAGTTTGAGGCCGTCTTAGTGTGGAGTTGACAAATAGCTTATTTGACTCAATATTAATTCTTTTTACATGATTCAAGAGCCCAAGAAGGGTCTCTTTAAATGGACAATGACTCTAATGAATCAGAGTAAATCTTAGAAGTCCTCAATGGGGACTTTGACCTAAAAAATGATGACCCAAGCATGAAACCCATGCTTTAATAAGTCATAATAATAAATATAAATATATATATATATTATTTATTTATATATAATATATTATAATATATTTTGTTTTTTTTTTCATTCTTTTGATAGAAGACTGAACCTAGTTATTCTTCAAGAGAAGTTAAGACTCGATTGGCATCAACAATTAGAAAACTACACCAATTAATTCAAGTGCTCTTCTCCATAAGGAAGGATCGAACCATTGATTGGGTTCAAGCAGTGCAAATAGTTATTGCCACATTTGGTTCAAGTAAAAGTATTCTCCCTTATTTTTCATTTTCATCCTTTTACTTAAATTTTTAACATTACCATGAAATGACTCAAGATGTTTGAGAGTGGTTTCGCCCTCATTGGATTTCATATGGAGAAAGTAAATTTTAGATCTCACTCAAAATCGAACAGACTTGTCATTTTTTTCAGGATTTTAGGATTGGGGGGATTGCAATGTTTACATTGGATTTTGTCATGTACTAGGGTACGAAACTTGTATTTAATCAAGAGAACCAAGCCCTCTATGCAGGGGAGACTCCCAATAATCAAGAGCACCAAGGGTACTAGGGTATGGAACTTGTATTTAGTCAAGAGCACTAAGGCCGTTCGACTATGCAAAAGGAGACTCCCAATCAAGCATGAGACAAGAAATTAGAAATTTCTCGTGGTTGATTTTGGATATTGCTATTTTCATTATGTGATCATTCATTAGTAAATGTGATGTAAATTTAGAGACGTATAGTTATGTATTGACATTGGACAATTTAATCATAATGTAATAAATTATAATGTATCATGTATGCTTTATGATTGCACATATTTCTTAAATGTCTTTATATATATATTTTGTTTCCTTGTTTCCAAAATTTTGGTGGTTCACATTTCTTAAGGAAATTATAACAAAGTTTTTGGAAAAAGTAAAAAAAAAATAACTGCAACAAATAAAACTATTAATTACTTAGATAATAATTAAAATATTTTAATTTATTAGTTATTTTCATGTAGGCTTAGTTTTATTTTTGAAATTAGTCGGCTTTTTGATTTTGTTTATGCATTAGGTATTTATCTGTTTCTGGTCGGCCAACTCTTCCTTCAATCTATAACTCAAATTTTTGTCTTGAAGATGGATCTCCTTTGGGATTTGAAACGTCGACAAGATGTACATAACACTGTGGATGATCCGAATCACAATTTTCTAAAAGAAGGCTACAAAAGCTTAAAATCTAACAAAAAAATTATTATATTTTGAAAAGTTGGGTCTCACACTTATTACGAAGAATATGTCAAATTCATAATTAAAGTATCAATTGACAAAATTATTGACGAGTGCCAAAATGGAGATTAGCAGGGGAAGATTTTTAGAAACCTCACTCAACTATGCTCCAATGTCATTTAGAATTAAGGGGACTCTTGCGGGAAAAGACATTACTATTTCTATCTCTCTCGTCGAAGAAAATAATTATATAAACGCTAACCTTGCTAACCAATTGGTGATTTTCGAGTCAAATGTAGTTGAAAAATTAGACCACCGGGATAAAAAACAACATGACATAACCTATTTACAATTAAACATTTGGGATTATACATTTATATCACAATTCTTAGTTCGATCCCTATGGAGCCATCAAGGTGACATTACTTTGGGCTCATCCTCGATGGAAACTCTAGGGTCCTTCATCCTAAATGCGAAGAAGTTTTTAGCATTTTTCTAACACTACCGGACATTACATTGAAATTAGATTCAGTAACACCAGAAGACATACAAGTTATTTCAAAAGCTATTTTTCAAAAAAGTAAAAAAGCGATACAAAATATGGAAAGGGAAGTTGATAAAATCACTGCAGACAAGAATGAAGAAGTTTCTCGGCTTAAGGACCATAGTGAAAAATTACTCATGCAAATTAAGAAGCTTAAGAAGAAAAATAAGCTGTTGGAAAACAAGGTACAACAACTTATCGAGA
>APFE031185462.1:0-10867 GCA_000404065.3 Pinus taeda
TCCGAGCAATCTAGTTGTTTCCTTCGATTGGAATCTACTAGGCAGACCCCGTCTACCATCTAATGTACCATTCTGAATCATAGTACAAGCTTACAGAATGATCATGGTTGGTACTATCATAGGTGAAGGGGCATCTGTGAGTATCCTTTCCTCAGCTTCTTGGAAAGCGCTTGGTTCGCCATCGCTTCTGCCTGAGATTCGAAATCTATCTGGCTTCAACAAAGGAACCAGTCAACCGTTAGGGATCCTTCCAAGTTTTCCTATAACTTTGAGAAGGAAAACCATTTATCTGAACGTGATGGTAGTCCAAAGACCTTTAGATTACAATCTATTCCTTGGGTGTGACTACATTTAAAGCATGGGAGCTATTGTTTCCTCACTCTTTCGAGTGATGTGTTTTCCACATGAAGGCAGAGTGGTCCAGCTCGTAGACCAACTTTCATTCCCTGATTCAAACATAGCTGCTAGTCAAGTGCCATCCCTAACTAGTCTTTTTGCACAAGGAATGTCTCATCAATCTCCAGTCAATCCACCTGATGAGCGCGAGTGATTCGGTGAATGTGACTAAACCCAGGAGGCATGCACCCTGGTCTGCTTCAGCAGGAAAACCCCAATTATAAGGTAGGTTTCCATGTAGGAATATGACTAGTCTGACACACCCGTCCGTTTAGAAAAATGGGATTAGACTGGAATAGGATTCCCTCGTCAAATGTTAGGTGATTGGAACTAGAATCACCTTTGTCCATTTCGATGGACAGAACCAAGGAAGTGTTTTGTCTGCTACGTGGGTGGAACAATCTTGCTAATGCAAGGAATTTTGTATGGTGACCTGGAAACTCTACTTCTTTATACCTAGGGGCATGCAAACCTTGGCATGCAAGTGAAAAGCGACCATTTATTTTCTTAGTTTGTAGGTTCTTAACCCTTTAAAATCGTAGGTTGGTCGTTCCTAGCTTGCATAAAAAAAGGTTGCGGAGCAAAGTTTCGAATGGGGCAAGCTCCCTAAAAAATGAACCTATCAATGAGACATCCTTATTATATGACTAGCATGAGCAGGTTTACACGAAGTTCAAGCTCGTTAAAAAATAAACCTACAATGAGAATATGTTCCCCCAGAGTTTAATCTGATTAAAAAATGAACCCGTCCTTCGGTAAATAACCATTACAATCGCATAATCATCATCTTTTGAGCCTTGGTTGTGTACTTACCATCACCTCCACTCTTTCTAGCCGATCACATGCCTCCATTTGATTGTTTACCCCTTTTGAGGAATAATTACGACGGGTGATTCTATTAGCCATCTTCTTTACATTATCATGATTGAAAATTTCCAAACCTTACCTGGAACCAGCTGCTATCCGAAAACATCACTCGTTCGTCAAAAAACGAGTTTCCTTTAAGCTCTTTTCGTTTGACTCATAAAATATGAAAATATTGCCGAGCAATTGGCCTCTCCAGCTTGTTAAAGTGATTGGAAGTGCCATCCCTCCTCTAGATTTTAATCTTTTTGGACCTGAGGGATCATTACACAAAAATATCGAGCGCTTGTCTTGTTCGGCTCGTTAAAACTATCGAAAAGTCATCCCTTTCTTATTATTTATACTTTTTTGGACTTAAGGGATTATATTACGAAAAAGGATTAGTGGAGTTTCCTTTCTGTCTCTTTTCAGACTCTTTAAAATTGAAAAGGACTGAGTTATCTTTGTCGTTAAACTCGTTAAAACAATAGCGATAAACTTGTTCATGCAGACAAGAGCGAGTTTCACTTTCGCTAGGCTCATTAAAACAAGCGACGGGTTTTCCCAAAGGGAAAATTATAGAACAAGCATATGTTATCCTCCTCAAGCTTGACAAAAATAAAGAGGTACTGGTTAGCAATGACTGGGGAAAAAATTGGGAAGAAACTTTATTGGTAGCAGGTCGCTCTTGAACATGACACTTTCACTCCATCACCATGATTGACTCGGGTTGGGTTATTCCATTCACCGGTCATATCACCATTGGTCCTCCGTACCATCCGTTTTTGGGGTTAACGCTACCAATCCATTTCAGTGTCGCCGATATGTTCAAGAGAAGTTGCTCAGAGAATTCACCAACCTAGCTTACATCTCATCCACTGCAATATATTCACGCTTCATTCTTTCATGACCGCCACCCTGAACCTTGTATCATCAGATCGTTTTCACCTCCACAAAATCATTTGCTCCATTTCATGTCATAGATGTGGGATTCATTAAGGCCCTCCTAAAATAGGTCACTTCTTGTCGAAATCAGCTCATTATCCAAGAAGTTGACTTAGGAACAACCCTTTCAGTACTTTGAAGCATGCATGCCTCAATGGCAAGTTTCTCACTTCCGGAGACAGGTTTACACCAATGGCCTTTAATCAAGAGAGTATGCGTGGTGTTTGACATCGACTCATGTATTCGCACCACGTGAATTATATTGTCGTACCTTGAGGGTCATCATCATTATCAGTGATTCCTCTCGTGCCTGTTAACAGCTTACATAATTGGCTGGTAATGAGGCGATGTCTTTCCATGTTCAACATCAGAACATCCTTTCACATGGATTGACTTGTACTTCGGGTAAAGATTGAATGAGTTTGAAGACCCCGGATCTAGTTTCATCCATTTGGGCTGCGATATATTTAGGAAAATAAAGACATAAAAAGTACATCATAGCTGCATAGATAATCATCCAAGCTAAGGGACGATGGCTCTACCAGAATCATCAGTCTTCCACATAGATCATTGTCTGTCCTATGTACATGAAAATGAATTTATAAAGTTGAGCATGGGAATGCCCACCTCAACTAGATCATGAAAATATTATGAAGATAATGTATTGTATTGTATCTTATTACAGGTCACCTTCCAGTTCGAAAAACGTTGGATCCTCATGATAAAGCATTTCACCTAGCATCAAAAGATTTATGACCTCATGCTTTAGGGGGCAACTGTTATAGACATATTTGGGCACTGCAACCCCAATCTCATATGTCCATAAACCAAGGGCTTCTAATCCCCTAAAAGTGTTGTTTCATACCCTAAAAGAGCAAGGTCATTTGATTACATCATCTCCCAGAAGTTCTCCCTAAAAAACTACTCAGAACTGGTCAAAACTGGACCATACAGACTGCTTAGTGCTAAGGGTGCGATGCATCTCACCTACTACATGCATAAAGTGCGATGCATACTAAAAATCCCTTCTGTAGGGTGCGATGAGTGAGAGCAGAGAAATGGCAGAGGCAGTTGGCTAGGTGGAAACCCAGAGAATCTTCTAGAAAATGCCCATTTGATACTTGCCTCTCTAAATTCGCCTAGGGATGAGTAAGAGATCATGAAATCTCCAATTGGAACCAAGAACTATCAGAGAAATGACACTAATCAAAAACCCAGAAGCTAACTCACCCACTTGCAAATATCTATATATGGATCCCTCATCCTAGAGATCCAGAGGCTGGAATTTTGTATATTGTAAGGAAGTGTTGTTGGTTTCTCTGTGGAACATCATAGTTTTGGGTTATCTATCTTTTCATGAGGTGAAGAGGGCTTTCATGCTGGGAGGATCGCGCTGGGTCAGATCAATGGGTTGTAATCCTCTCTTCTACTACTTCTATCAATAAAGCTATTTGAGTTTTCCTCCATATTCTTGTATATCTCTAAATCTTGTATTGATATATGCATTTGTATGGTTAATATATATCTAATCCTATATTTTTTATGGTTATAGATCTCTATGCTTTGATGGTATTATGCTGCTTTGGTTCTACAGGTGTTATTTGAAGTGGGACAAGTAAGGAAAGAGTGGCAAAGCTCTATCAAAGGGGAGAGGAAACAAGAAAGGAGCTAAGCGAAAGACTGAGGTTGGTACTCTCTGCTTCTCTCTCATCTATTTCTCATAAAGGAAAACACAAGTGACTTTAGTTTGATTGTTTCTAAGATAGCTACTTGTCTTAGTGGGACTAGCAGCTCTGAATGGACACCAGTTTTCCCGATAACAAGGGTGCATGACCATCAACACCATATGGCACCTAGAGAATGAGCTAGGTCAAAAGGTGTATTCTTTTAATCAACTTGCTTCGCTCGAAACCACCCATTTTGGTCATTCAAAGCTTCACAGGAAGTCACATTGGCGGAAGTGATCAAAGTTGCCAGCTTATTTCCGAGATTCATAGATCTTGACATAGCATAAGACCTTACCCATCTGGTGTCGATGGGGGAGCTAGAAGGTGTGCTCAAATGGTTTAAGAAGGACAAAAGTCTAGGCCTATATGGCTGGCCGGTGGAATTTTATCTCACTTTCTATGAATTGTGCGGAAAGGAACTTCTTTGTGTTATTGAAGAATGTAGAACCAGTGGCCAGATATATGATGCATTTAACTCGATGTTCATTGCCCTTATCCCTAAATCTGATTCTCCTCATACTATCAATGACTTTCGACCGATCTTACTTTGCAACTTCATTCACAATATTATTACCAAAATTATTGCTAACTGTATCAAACCAATTATTTCTAACCACATCTCCCTGAAACAGTTTTATTTCCTAAACCATCGTTAGATTCATGAAGCCATTGGTATTGCTCACGAGGGCCTCCACTCTATTAAAACTAAGAACTTGAAGGGTATGATACTCAAGATTAATCTATCTAAAGCTTTGATAGAACTAGTTGGTTTACCTGTAGATGTTATTGACACGCCTGGGTTTTCCTTTATCTTTTATTAACTGGATTATGTGTTGCATTTATAATGTGTCATATAGCATTCTCATTAATGGATCAACCTCCCCTTTCTTTCATGTTGAACATGGTCTTCGTCAAGGTTGTCCCCTTTCCCCCCTTCTTTTTATTTTGGTTATGGAGGGCTTGAGTCGATTAATTACATAAGATAATTTGAATGAGAGAATAAAGGGAATCAAAATTGCAGAGAACTATGTTTTCACACACCTTTTATTCATGGATGATGTCTTTATATTTCTGAATGGATCTATAAGCGATTCCTCTGCTTTCAATTATGCCCTTAATATTTTCAGCAAATCCACCAGTATGGAATGCAATAACTCAAAATCCACCATGTTTGTTGTAAAGTGTTCACAAAACAAAATTCATTATGCACAATAGAGATTCCCCTTTTCTCTCATCCCTTTTGATGAAGGTATCAAATACTTAGTCTTTCGGCTCAAATCTAACATATACAAAATTGTTGATTGGATTTGGTTGGTGGAGAAAAAATGAAAGGAGGTTAAGTATTTGGCACCACATATGGCTCTCCAGAGAAGGTTGCCTTGTCCTTATCAAATGTCTATTAGAATCTATACCTTTGTATTGGATGTCATTGGCCTGGATCCCTAGAGGCATTCTCTCTAGAATTCAACAACTTTACTGCAGATTACTTCGGAAGGGCCATAAGGAAGGCTATGCATATGCATGGGTTAAATGGGATCATATAGCCTTGCCAAAGAAATGGGGAGGCTGGGGTATGGAAAATATTGTTTCATTTTCTAAAGCTCTCACAACAAAAATGGGTTGGCAGGTGCTCATAGCCAAAAACTTATGGACCGACGAAGATTACCAAAATTACATCATCTCACTTAGCACTATCGATTGGGTCTGGCGTCCTCATTGGAACAGATCAAATATAGCATCGATTTGGCGTGTTGCACTAAACTCTGTTACACACATCTAAGATGGATTGGCCTGGAGAATAGGCTCTGGAAAATAGGTTTGTATTGGTCTGGATCCTTTGTTAGGTTGTGGGAATGCCTTTTCACTTCCTCCTGATCTAACACAACATCTGGCAACCTATGGTATAACTACTCTAGCCCACATGTTTGATGTGGATAACACTACTATCTTCTCACAGACTTGAAAATCTTTGGTACACCTTGGCATTCCAGATATGTGGCATCCAGTGTGGATCAATTATACAAATGCATTTGCTCAATCACATGTTCATATCCTGGACAAGGATGATGAGCTCATTTGGTTACTCGCTCAACATGGATCACACTCTCCAAAGGATGATTACCCCACTTTTATTCTGAACGTAAGCCCCCTGCCATTGTTTGGTGGTGGCGTCCTCTCTAGAAGCTTCAGGACCCCTTATATTAGAACTTTTCATGTGGTGCATCCTGAGAAATAAAGCACCGACTTGGGATAATCTACAATGACAGTCTTTCAGGGACCTTCATGGTGTGTACTTTGTCGGAATGCAGATGAAAAAATTGACCATCGTTTTATTCATTGTCCTTCTACATCTGCACTATGGAATCAAGTTCAACTCTCTATGAATTTGAATATCAGATGGACAAGTCTGACATTTACTTTGGCATGGGAAATGTGGTGGAACCAAGCACATCCCACCAAACTCAAAAAATTTCCAATCCTGATCTACTCGAACATTTGGTTGATCAAGAACAAACTTATTTTTCAAGGCATTCCCCCTCACTAGTCACATGTTTTTGCTCACATCATGACTCTTTATAATTCACTACCAGATGACACCCACAATCAACCCATCAGAAATATCTCGGCAGAACACATCAACAAATCTCTCCCTTGGGAATATTTCAATGGATCGGCCCAGTAGAACGGATGTGGTGGGGGAGCCATATTATATCTCAATGATGAAAATTATTTCAAACTATAGATGGGATTAGGATATGGCACAAATAATTTTTCACAACTTATTACACTCATACATCTTCTACATTTTTCATTAGAGAATGGATGCAACCATATTTATACTTTTTGCGATTCAAAACTTGTCTCAAATTGGTTCAACCAGCTATATGTATGTCACATGCACACACTTAGGAACCTCCTAGATGAAGTTTTATTATTAAAATCTCAATTTGACACTGTTATTTGTCAACATATTTACAAGTAAAGAAACCAACTTTCCAATCAGCTATCCAAGGAGGTCGCACACCAGCCATGGGGTATCTGGTTGATACAAGGATAGTATGGAAACGACTTCTATCAATATTTCCATCGTCATTTTGAAGATTAACAGTTACTAGGGCCAAATCAACCCTGATTTTTTATGATTCTTGATAGACAAAACTTTTTGCAGACATTAGTTTCTTGTGTATTCCATAGATTTGTTTATATTGTATTTATTTTCAGTTATCATTTATAGTTATGTAATAGACAATGTTATCAATAATGTGGCATCACCACCAATTTTTCATATGCTTCTCAGAAGCATCTACAACATGTAATTTTCAATTCAATAATGAAAGTTACGATTTTTCCTTGGGGAAAAAATATTTATCCCACTAGGATATTGTAAATATTTATTTTATCATTTCAATTTTGTTATGTTGAAAATAAAAAGGGGAATAAGAGAAAAATGAAAATAAAATAAAAAGATTAAAAAATTATACATATATATATATATATAATATATATATATATATATATATATTATATATATTATATATATATATATATATATATATATATATATATATATATATAATTATATATATATATATATATATATATAATATATATAGCGACCCAGTTAAAATGTCACTTTTAGAATTTATTAGGAAAGTTTTAATTATTTGAAAAACTTTGGTTATAACATTTTCAGCATGATATGACATTATTTGTCACTTTCTTATAATATGTGTGCATGTATCGACGATGGAGATCTCCTCCTCCAGGATAAATAGCTGGAGGAACTTTTTGAACCCCTTAGCACCCTCTACAGTTAACGAAAGGGGGGGATCCAAAAAATAGGATTCCACCCAAACCCCCTAATGTGACGTTTCAATCCCTTGGCCTTTTCGTGGGGTCCCCTCCCACAACAACTTACCGCTCACACCCCCCAGGAAAATCGTCCTCTCCTTCATGCTTCTGCCCATCACCTCCCCACTTCACCTCCACCTATTCCTTTGTGCCATTTGTCCTTCCTCCATCTTCCATGTCACTGCCACCTCATCCCTCTCAATGTCAACACCCTTTTGTACCATCTGACCATAGAACGTTGTGCATTTAATCCTTCCTGCTAAATTGATTCATTTATGAATTAATGTTTTCCCCCACACCTGAAACGGTTATTGTTTCGTTATGATTCCTCATTATCCCTTTATAAAATACCATTGGAACCAACCTTTGTCCACTTTCATGATTTTATTCTATGTGCAGGTAGTTGCAAGGTCAGTTTACAGTGAGTAGGTGTCATTCGTCAATCATTGTCATAGAAAAATAAATTCAATTTGTAAACTGGGCGACCTTGTTTCCTAATCATCCTCAGTTCAAAATGTCTACATAGAAGGGAAAGGAAAATATGGTTTAAGAGAGCTGTATGATTCCCCCATTCCCAGACCTTGACAAAACACATTTAATTGGCACCCAATTCAAAATTTCTTAGATTGATTCTGATTTTGATCTATACGAACTTCACAATTGGGAAAAATAGAATACCTCAACCACAAAGATGATCTAAGCATCTGGAAATCCTTTCTCCCCAAATTCATTTTCCCCAATTTTTCCTTGAGTTCTCCACCTGGTGTCACCTCTGATACCTTCCTAGCAAGAAAGCATTCATTGCTCAGAACAATGAAATTATTTTCTCTATATCTCCTAAAAGTATTTTCCAGGCTTTACAAATAAATCCCCAGGCCTCCCTACATCCCTTTTCTTCTGACTCATTGATGGAATTATACAAACAATTTACATTTCCCCAGAGATCATATTTTTGAGTGTTTCCTCCCTAAAAATGTTAAGTTACCCAGAACAAACCCCCCATACCCTGTTTCCATTTTCCCAAAAATGCCAAAATAGGTAATTTCAATGGTCACTCAACTACTTGGTTATAATTCAGACCAGTGGGTAGATGAAGTAGATTTAGGATTATTGTCAGTTTTCTCAGTGGGACAAAAGCCTTTTGTTTTGTTTAATTACACTCAATTCTTATCTGATGTCATCCATGATCAGTTTATGAAATTCAAATTTGAAGGAGTATTCAAGTATCAGTCAGTGTTAGTATATCGCATGTTATATTATCAAGCAAACAAATTCAAATTTCAATTGTAGAAGATGGATGAGTATGGAAACCCTTTGTCAGTTATCCATTGGACTTCACTGGTTAGGAGGAATTCAGAGGAATACACCTATACAGATTTTGTGAACCAGTTTCTTCACACTTCTCTATGTTTGTTATGTAGTGACATCATACCAAGGATATCTCCATAAATCAAGAAGGTCTTACACCTTTCAAAATACTCAAAGGTTGGAGACTGGTACTTATACCAGAACTACATAGATATCAAGATTTATGGATGTGAACTCCCTCTATATTTCCTACCAATTTTTGTACCAGTATGAATATTTTCTTTAGAGTATGTTAGACATATGCTTAATATGGATTAGTTTCATTTTGTATCTAACAAGAAAAAATCATTGTTCAAACTAAAAGCACAAGAGGGCTCTTACATTGTGAACACTAGAGCAACAACAAAGGAGGTGGAGACAGTCCGGAAACAGATGAAGTTCAAACTCAGTTTTACATGGTCCTATGACCCCTTAGGAGTAATCTCTAATTTAAGGGTTGAACAAAAAAGTAATCCTTATCCTCATACACCAAGGCCTGAGATATAAGATATAACAATATGCAAACCAAGAGGAATGGGTAGAAAACACTTTGGAGGAAGCTGGGGAACAACTGGTTAGTCAGTCATCATTATAGACTCCCATCCCTAAAGAAAAATAAAGCAAGAGGCCAAGGGAAAGTATGTCACCTACCAACTCAGAGACACAAGATGCATATTTTCTTATTTTTTTTTAAGAGAAGGAAGAAGGATCGGCAGTCCACAACCAAAACTGATAGTAGAGCTAATCCTCAGGTGATCAACATTTAGGAAGAATCTTCAAATGAAAGGGATACATAGGAGAAAACAACTTTGGTTTTGACAGGAACTCCTACCGCTTCACTCCCTTAGATAGAAGAGATAACTCAGTCTCATGTTTCTTCTACTTCTCAGGCTCCCCTGTTGTCAAGTATTTTTGCTAGGTACAGAGAAATTAAACTAAAGAATGAAGCTCTTAAAGCTTCAACATACTCATAGTTCTGGAAACAAAATGTGACTACTCAACATATGCTATTGTCTACTTTTGACTTAGAAAGGAGTCAATTTCAAATTCCCTCCTTGGATCCCAAAGTTGCAGCCCCCGGGAATGTTGAAGACTATAAATCCTCAATATTTTCAGTTGAAACTAAACAAGTCCATGTAATTGATCAAATCGATTTGCATAAGGAATTAGGAGAAATGATTTATTCTACTTTGACCAACTCTACCATCATTGCTTCGAAATTACAAGCTTCATTTAACAATGTCCACTCACGGCTCAAGATTGAGAGGATTTCGTTTATGGCCAAAGATATCAGAATTAGAACGTTGGAAGAATTAGTTATTAAACTAGGATATGCTCCTAGTGATGTCAGAGCATGAGAGGAAGTGATCAAAAGCAAGAATGTTGACATTCAGGCTCTTAGAAAATAGCTCAGACTCCCAACTACAGAAAACCCCTAGACCAAAGAAGTCACAAGATTGGAGATGGAAAAAGAAAATTTGTTTACTTTAGTGGTGGAGCAGAATGTTCAAATAGAATCTGACCTATTATCAGGAAAGGAAACACCCATTAAGTATGAAGACCCAGGAAACCCAATAGTAATTGTTCAAATTTATGGTCAAACCCTGCCTAATTCCTTAGTTGATCTTGGAGCTGCAATCAATATATTTGTCATGCGGAAAGAGTTATTTTTGCGGACAAAACTAACCTCCCTAGGAGTCTAAGACTCTCTAGTGACAAACAGAACAAGTAAGAGCAATCCTTCTCTAAATATACAT
>APFE031185462.1:34680-70431 GCA_000404065.3 Pinus taeda
AAGCTTATTGAAATTTTGCAAAGAGGCAACACAAAGGTAGGTTGCTCACGAGGGTAGATTTTGTGACTGGCCCGACTCCTAAGAAGACTGGAAAAACCAGAGATATCTAAGGCTTTGCGACTTCTAAACCCAAAGTCACTACAGGACCAATATAAAAACCAAACCCTAAGGCTAAAATCTCAAGGAATTTCACTAAAACTTTCGACACTTAATGGAAAAAGTATAGGTGAAGAGTTTTGACAGTCAACCAGTGGATCTGGGCAGTAAAGACTAAGAAAAACAAAATTCAAAAGGACAAAATGATAAAAAAGGGAAATTCTCTCGAATTTTAACAGGCGTACGCAGGCCAGCTGTTTAACCAGGTGCGCCTACGCTCTGTGTTACAAAGATAGATACAGTGCGTACAAGTTACGCACCTGTGTCTAACAACAGAGGGTTGCGTACTACTGTTAAAATGAAGAAAAAACTTAAAATCAAACTTAGACTCTAGCTATCCACCCAAAAACACAGTCAAGCAATCAAAAAAAACAAAACGAAACAAGACTTCTTTTCAGATTCAAAGTAATACTCAAAAGAAAAATCAAGCACATCAATGGATTCCCCAGTGGAGTCGCCAATTTTTCATGCGGAAAGAGTTATTTTTGCGGACAAAACTAACCTCCCTAGCAGTCTAAGACTCTCTTGACAAACAGAACAAGTAAGAGCAATCCTTCTCTAAATATACATTAACTTATGAGAAACCAAGTGTTTTTCGATCTTACCTTAGGTCCAACGCTTGTTGTAGCAGCCTAGCTTCGTTGATCCAGATGAGCTCCCCCTTCACTTTGAAACCTGCATACACTAACAATCAAACGATTACATAACACCTGAATATTCCATAAAACAAAGCATATTCAACATATAGACCAAGGAGTATATGAAACAATTCATTAACACAAATCATTGAGAAGAATGGACTTATTTGTATTAAGGAAACAAAAAAGAAACCATTACAACCTGAGCCTTGGTGTTGTGCAAGTTCCTCCCAGGGTCCAGCAAGAGTTTTCCTCTACTTTGACAAGCTCACCCACTTCCAATATGAAACAAGAAAGGATGGTAATCTCTCCTCAAAAGCTTACAATGGAAGTCCTAATTCCAGCAGCATCTACCCTTTGGAATGTTCAGCTTTCAACCTCCCCTCCTCTGGCCCAAGGCCTGTATTTATAGTGTTCTAGAGGAAGTTATTCAGTTCCAACATCAATGGGATACTCCCTCTTTTGGTTGGGGTAGCTCCTCTCTTGATGGGATAAGTTCCTCTATCATAGGGATGCATGAACCATCTGGAGGCGCTCAATACACGTCAAACACTCTTCTAGAAAGCTCTAGAAGTGACCACAAGTAACTTTTTTAAGATGAAACTCGCGCCTTTTGACCTTTACAGGAGTACGCACCCATCCCTTGACTTACAGAGCATACAAGTACGCAGGTACAATGAGTTTGGGATGCGTACACGCAGGCAAGGTAGAGAGAATCTGCGTACCCAGAGATAAACATGTTTTTAGTGACTTTCTCTCTTTTTTGAAGCTTGACATGAAGAGCAGAGGTATTAGGCTTGACAAGAAGGATAATATGACTATTGATGGAGCCATATTAACTGTAGATAGTCATGGTGACAAATTTCAGTGTAACAATATTGACAACTGCTACTTGCCAAAATCTAGGCATTACATCTGCAGAACCCACCTCCACTTTGTTAGAATTGGCTGATCGATCTATGGTTAGGCCGGAAGGCATACTACATGATGTCATTGTCTCGGTTGACTCCTGGGAATACCCAACCGATTTTCTTGTAATAAATCCTAAAACCTGACTTGATGGACATCCATTGATCTTAGGAAGACCTTGGCTCACTACTACTGATGCCTATATCGGTTTTCAGCAAGGGAACATGATCATAACCAAGGGGGCGGATATCAGGAATCTAGTATTATATCCCCCAGCGCAGCCAAGCATCACAATAGTTAAAACTAATAGGCACCCTGTATCATATCTTACTGATAACATTAGATCTCCATTAACTATACAAGAAGCACTTGAGTTCAAAGACCAAACAGAAGATGATGCCATCAGTAATTTCATTAGTCAAACTGAACTCACATCTCGTACCCAATGTCAGATGATAAAAGCAGCATTTGATAACGAAGTAGAAGAGGAACCTCTGAAAGATACACATGATCACACAATCCCTGTCACTTCTGTTGCACATAGTAAAATTGTGGAAATTGAACCTGGAAAAACCTTAAACATTAATGCCAACCTCACACCCGAACAAGAAACAAAGCTCATCCATACCTTAAGGAAATATAAAGAAGAATTCTCATGGGATTACCCTAATATGAAAGGAATTGACCCCCAATTATGTACACACCACATTTACATATAAAATGATGCAAGACCTGTTAGGCAGCCTCAGAGAAGACTAAATCCTCATCTAAAAGAAGTAGTAAAAGCCGAGCTTCAAAAACTTTTAGATGTTAACTTCATCTACCCTATCTCTGATAGTAAATGGGTCTCCCCGATTGTGGTGGTATCGAAAAAGAATGGGAAGTGGAGAATCTGCGTAGACTACAGGGAGATAAATAAAGCAACGCAAAAAGATCACTTTCATCTCCCATTCATCGACCAAGTATTAGACACTTTGGCGGGGAAGAAATTATTTTCTTTCCTCGATGGCTTCAGTGGGTATAACCAAATACAAATTGCCTCTGAAGATCAGGACAAAACTACTTTTACTTGTCCTTGGGGAACATTCGCCTACCGAGTTTTACCTTTTGGATTATGCAATGCCCCTACCACATTCCAAAGGGCTATCCTTAGCATTTTTGCAGATCTAGTAAATGAAGGACTGGAAATATATATGGACGACTTTACTCCATACGAAGATGAGTTTGATCCAGCACTGGACACACTAGAAAAAGTCCTACAACATTGCATAGCTACCAAGCTTTGTTTAATCCATGAAAAATGTTATATGATGATGACGGAAGGACTTATTTTAGGACACTATATTTCAGCAGCTGACATTCAGGTAGATCCAGCCAAAATCCAAATACTTTTGCTTATTCCTACTCCTACTACTCAAACAGAGGTATGTAGCTTTCTTGGATTCTCTGGTTACTACAGAAGGTTTATAGAACATTATTCACGTATTGTTGCACCCTTAAATGCACTAACTGGTAACGTTGATTTTCTTTGGACAAAGAAATGTGAACGTGCCTTCAAGGATCTGAAGAAGCTCGTATCTACAGCCCTAGTCCTTCGAGGACCAAATTGGGATTTGCCATTCCAGATATCATCTGATGCCTTAGACACAGCCATTGGAGCGGTCCTTGGACAGGAGGAGGATAGAAAACCATATGCAATTTATTACATTAGCAAAAATCTATACCCTACTGAATTAAACTATATTGTCGCTCAAAAATAATTTCTAGCTGTTATACATGCTATCAATAAATTCAGACATTACATTACTGGATATCCTATTATCTTATACATAGATCATTCTGCTATAAAATATTTAGCAAACAAGCCTATCACAAATGGCAGAATAACTAGATGGTTGATTTTATTGTAGTAATTTGATATTACAATCAAGGATCGACCCGGGAAAGAAAACCCGGTAGCTGATTTCCTCTCAAGAATGCCAAAACCAGTTGATGCAACAGCAGTTGAAGATCAATTTCCAGATGAGCATCTCTTTTTCGTTGCTGTTCAAACACCCTGGTATGCTGACATTGCCAATTACCTAGCAGTAGGTAAGTTACCAAAGCATCTAACCCCTAATGAGCGAAAACAGATTGTTCAGCGAAGTACTAGATTTTCCTGGATTGGGGGCTATTTGTTTCACACAAGGGCAGACATGAAAATCAGGAGATGCGTTTGACAGGATGAAATTTTTGATGTATTGAAAGCCTTCCATGACCAACCCTATGGTGGACATTTCGCTGATCGCAGGACTGCACATAAAGTATTACACACAGGGTATTATTGGCCCACAATTTTCAAAGATGCAAGGAAATTTGTCCAAGCATGTGACAGTTGCCAGTGAGCGGGATGCCCTAGTCAGTCGAATGAGATGCCTTTGAAACCACAGCTAGTCATCGAACCATTTGAGTGTTGAGCTCTTGATTTTGTGGGACCAATCATCCCACCATCAAACTAGAAAACATACATTTTAGTGGCAAAAGAATACGTTACCAAGTGGGTTGAAGCAGAGGCATTGCCCAGAGCTACAGAAGAATCTGTTATACAGTTCCTGCTCCATCTATTTGTACGTTATGGCCTCCCTAGACAGATAATTACAGATGGTGGACCACAGTTTGTTGGGAACAGAATAGCTGCAACACTCAACAACTATCATGTCCAGCATAAAATTACCACCCCATATCACCCACAAGAAAATGGGCAAGTAGAAAGCAGCAATAAGATAATAAAAACAATTTTAACAAAAACAGTTGCATCACATAGACGTGATTGGGCTGCTAGACTACCTGAAGCACTGTGGGCTTATAGAACAACATGGAGAAGCACCACTGGTTACTCACCTTACCAGCTAATGTTCGGAAAACAACCTATTTTTCCTATAGAATTTGAAATCCAAACATTACAAACAGCACAAGAAGTTGGTTTAGACCTAACTGAGGCACAGACTAATCGACTACAACAGATCAGTGAGCTGGATGAAATTAGGCTCTCTGCACTTCAACACACTGCCCTAATACAGAAGCAGAGAGCTAAATGGCATGATGCTCTCATTAAAAATAAAGTCTTCCATGAAGGAGACTGGGATCTTTTATACGACTCCAGGTTTCAGGACTTCCCCGGGAAACTCCAGACTCGTTGGCTGGGACCATATGAAATCCAGAAAGTACATGACAATGGTACCCTTACCCTGACTACTATTGATGGCTCTAGATATACCTTTAAGGCAAATGACCATCGAGTCTGTCTCTATCGCAAACCACTTACTCAGGAGTCCTTCTGCCAACGGCTACGCCAAGATTCAGATATGGAGATCTTAGGGGAGGAAGACAAGTCTTCCTCACCTGTAACTCACTAAGAAATTTACTTTTCCTTACAATTTGTACATAACTTCTTGAATTATTTTTGTACATATATTTGCAACAGGTTTTGTTACTTCTGTTGTTCCTTTTTTCAAAAGGGATAGCACTTTGGCTTTCTACTGTTCCTTTTCCAAAAGGGACAGCACTTTGGTTTTCTGTTATTCCTTTTCTAAAAGGGACAGCACTTTGCTTTTTTGTTGTTCCTTTTCCAAAAGGAACAACACTTTGTGTTTCTATTGTTCCCTTGTCAAAAGGGACAGCACTTTTGCTTTCTGCTGTTCCTTTTCCAAATGAACGACACTTGTGTGTTTTTGTTGTTCCTTTTCCAAAAGGAACAACACTTGTGTTTTTGATGTTCCTTTTCCAAAAGGAACAACACTTGTGATTTTTGTTGTTCCTTTTCAGGACAACACTTTTTCTTTCTGTTGTTCCTTTTCCAAAGGAACGACACTTGTGTGTTTTTGTTGTTCTTTTTCCAAAAGGAACAACACTTGTGATTTTTGTTGTTCCTTTTCCAAAAGGGACGGCACTTTTGCTTTCTGTTATTCCTTTTCCAAAGGAACGACACTTGTGTGTTTTCGTTGTTCCTTTTTCCAAAAGGAACAGCACTTGTGTTTTTGCTGTTCTTTTTCCAAAAGGAACAACACTTGTGATTTTTGCTGTTCCTTTTCCAAAAGGGACAGCACTTTTTCTTTCTGTTGTTCCTTTTCCAAAGGAATGGAACTTGTGTGTTTTCGTTGTTCCTTTTCCAAAAGGAACAACACTTTTGATTTTTGTTGTTCCTTTTCCAAAAGGAATAGCAGTTTTTGATTTCCGTTGTTCCTTTTTCAAAGGAACAACACTTGTTTGATTTTGTTGTTCTTTTCTAAAGGAACAACACTTTTGTTTCTGTTGTTCCTTTTTTTCAAAAGGAACAGCACTGTTGATTTTTGTTGTTCCTTTCTCCAAACGGACAGCATTTGTGAACTGTTGTTGTGCCCTTCCTCGAAAGGAACACTACTTATATGATTTTGCTCTCCTTGTGAAACATCTTGTTCCTTTTGCTATTCTAAAATGAGGATACTTATTGCTAATGTTCTTTCAAGTCTTTTTGAATACGGCTATGCAATTATGTAATGGGAACAAAAACACAGCATACGGAAATCAGTGAATCATAAATCGCTATCTTTATAAGAAACTGCCCTGAATTGGTGAAAGGACACAAGGAAAGACATGCTTATTCATCATCTTTTGCTGCCATTTCTCTACTAATTCTGTTCTGATTGGTTATCTGTATCATGATGGTCCCTTTTTAATCCTCTTTTATTATCATTCAGCAATAAAAGCAAAGGATCTATACCTTTCTATTGGGATATTAAGACTTCTTCCACCGTTCCTACTCTTAAGGAGTGTTGAACCACCCTTTGTGTATAAACAAGAAAGGCTCTTTATGAAAAACAGGAAAAAAGGAAGCAAAACATGGTTTCTAAATTGTCAAATTGCAGGATAGGAAGTCTCATTACGAGCTAGCCTACCATGATCATCAGGACAGAAGCGAAGTGGCATTCCCACTACGGCCACCACACCTGGGAAATGGTCCAAAAGGTATATCAAACAAACAACCCTTGGAACAGGAGGTCTCATCACGAGCCAGCCTGCCCACTATTCGTTCCTCCCTCGTGAATGGCATTATGACTAACTGGTCACCAAGCTAGCATAATGGTCTACATTTTGACATTATACAATGCTTCCTGGCATACACAAAGGACTATGGTTCCAGGGGTGAAATAAACAACTCTGCCAAGGTTATGGACACATGTTGGCAGCAGAGCACTGTTAATGGTATTGAAGTCGCATTTTTACACCAATAGGTAAGAAGATTGCATCCTCTTGTTTCTTATGCCATGGTAATTAATTATATGATATTACCCAACCATATAACGCATGACTATATATTATCACCAATCATTGCAGAACTAGTGACAGTGACCACATGAGACTCTATTTACGGCAAATGTCCTATCCCCGAACTTCCATCAAATCATCGCAGTCTCTTACGTATTAAAGTAATGTAACTTTATACCTCGATTTCAGTAATAGGTTGTTTTTGTAAGCATGGCATATTCCCATACGTTGTTCCTTAAAGACCTTGCGGCAGAACAGGCGTTGCTCCTTTATTTGACGGCTGGGACAGCCTATCACATTGCGGGGGGGGAGGGTAACCTCATCATTCCCCAGAGCACGTGTCAGCCTGTCATTTGAGAAATTGTGTACTCGGGCACAGCACGGCTCAACGGTATTATCTTTTTCTATTTTTGTTTTCTTCTGCATGAGTTGTTGTTCAAAGCCATTCCCACTGCATACGCCATAGCATTCGAATTTGAACGAGTGATACGCCATCAGCTTCTCTGCGTTTCAACAAACAGCTGCCGTTCCTTTGAGAATTTGCAGTGAAACTATGGGAGGAAGGTCAGTTCGCAGAGAACCGCAAGTGTTAATTGTTTCGGCTGCAGCCCGGAAAATCCTGAAAAAAAAAGAAGGATGGCTGACCTATCTCAACCTCCTGAAGGAGCCCAATGAAACAGTAGCGATTGAATTTTTACAGAATTTGCAAGAAGACTACTCCACAGTTTGAGGAAGGCGAATAAAAGTCACCGATGACATAATAGCAGAAGTCTCGGGACTGCCAGCCACTAGACCGGTATGGACGATAAAGAAGGAAAGGCTGCAGAAGATTTTAAAAAACTTTCAGGACGAGGGCCAGAGCTTAACAATTCGAGGAAAGGGGGTGCTGCCAGCAACGCTGGGAGAACCATGGGCGGAATTAGAAAAAATCATCCAAAGCTACATCACGTGTGAAGGCAGAAAAGACGTGGTAATACCACGACATATTAAACTCCTAGCTGTTTTAAAACAAAAATGTTCTGTGAATTTACCTGCATTGTTGAATTCACTACTTCATGACTTTGCACGAAGCATGAAAAGAGCACAACACGTAGATTTAGTCGTCAACCACCACGGATTAATTCGGTTGATAGTTAACTATAGTCTCACCCAGAAACAGAGTAGTTAGGAAGAACTAATTACCATCATCAATGGAGGGTTGGCCACATCCGAATGTCCGAGCAGTCCGAGCAGGAGGAAGGAATGGAACAGCAGGAAGGTGGCCCATTACAAGACCCATTAGAGGAAGATGAATTGGCCAAAATTTTGGCCAATATGGGCGAATATGGCCAACCTCTGAGTCCATCCAACCTCCATGCCGTAGAGAAACCCCAGGAGAAAGATGCACCCGAGGAATCGCATGCAGAAGAGGCGGAAGTAGAAAATTTGTCCGTTCATAATGAGAAGATATCAGAAAACGCTGAGCAGGAACAATCGGTTCCTAATCAGAATGCACCAGAAGAGAGTCCAGAGGAAATAAGGGCAGAAGAAGAGTTAGCCCAAGAAATAACAGAGCCAATTAAGGTTCTTTCCCCGGAACAGCCACCCCAGGGAGAAAATAAGGAAGCTAGCCGCAGTCCAAACCGCAGCAAACAGCCTGTTGTTCCTTCTGAAGAAATGGCGGAAATAAGGGAATTACGAAAGGAACAGCAGAGATTGTTGAACATAATAGTCCAGCTTCACCAGCAGATTAGGGTTCTAAAGGCGAGGCAAAGGGGAAAAGGGACTTCAGGAAGAAAAGGTCTGACCACACCAGTAACATCCCTTAAGGGCAAGAGACGGAGGACCAGAATCCATCCTACTGCTCAAAACCCTGACAAAAGCCAAGCTGTTGTTCCAAATGAAGCTGAAAAGCAGACTGTTGTTCCAATTGAAAAGGAACAGCAGTGGGCTGGTGTTCGTGTTAAAATTGAAAAGGATGATAAGATAGTTCAGATGGAGGCACCACCTTTGGGAGTAATAAGGTTTCTGAACTTGAAGCGGCGCAATAAGAAAGTTCAAGTAAAGCTCCTGACCTCCACAGTTGCATGGAAAAAGGATCCGAAAACGATAACCCTTCACAAAGGTTTGAAGCAGGCCCAACAAGAAGCAGAAAAGCTTAGGGAGCAAATGGTCCCCCGAGAAAAATATGAAGAACTACAGCAGCACCTAAGGAGCATCAACTTATCTGAAAGCCAAGCTTTCGAAGGATGGCGGAGGGAACAAGAGAAAGTTGCAAAGGTAACTCGTAGATTAGATGTAGTTATCAAAGAGATGGATACCTTGTGTTCTCTATACAATGACGTCCTAACATGTAGAGCCCCTGCCAAGAACTATGCCCTATTTCTAATGGAAAAGTATTTATAATTGAAAATAAAGGTTGTTAAAGAAGGTGCTCCCATACAAATTAACACTATAGATGATTTCATAAATTGCTATAAACATTACGGGGTAAAAGTGCAGAGGTTATTGTGTGAATTTTACTTGCATAACCTTGTACTAGAACAAGAGACCGAACTAAACCCTGGCCCTTTTGTTGGGGACATTCAATTGCAAGCATTTATCTCATTTGCAGTCAATCAAATTAAATGGCTTAAAGCCTACAATGCTTTTCAAAGACAAGAAAACGGATTAGATCTATGGGTAAGAGCTGAGCCTAGGGACCCAGAACAGTTATGGAGGAGACATAGAAATCTCATCAAGGCTCCAGGAGTGATTGAAGCATTAGGACCCATGCATGAAGCAATCATTCGGCAGGGACTTGAATACTTTTCCTCTATTAAAGACCCTGTCGTTGATGCAACTAAGTTTCGATATCGAATATCTAATCCGAATATCCAGCTCAGAGAACCATTTAAGTATGAGAATTTTAAACTTGCTGCTAACCGTTTTCCCCTCTATGGCAAAATTGTTTTGAGGGCAGGGCCATCCTGGTTAGGATATAGGTTCCAGAGTCCAATCATTTGGCATCCTGCACCCAGATACCAAGCCTTGTATGAGATTCCTGAGGGTCAGATAGGCCATTTCTTTGATCATTTAGTTTCGCATCACGGCTGTAGGCCCTCACACAAGATTCCATCTCGAGCCTTCTCACTCACTGCTTTGCATGTCAACTACAATGTTTTCATGAGGCCATGAAAAAGGGTAAGCCGGGGGGTGTGTGGAGTATCAAAGAAGGTATGTTTTGATGGTTATTTCAGTATCTTTTCATTAGGACTTATAAGCCTTTTGCATTAGAAACTTAGAAAATAATAAAGAATTATAACGAAACATGTGAGATTAATAGAGAACGTTGATAATTGTTATTCCCATGTACAGGAGGGAGGAAAAATAGAAAGTGGCCATCCTAAAGGAAAAGATAAAGATGAATTAACTGCTGTCTCTTCGACGGGAGACCGCGTGCAAATCAGATCAAAACGGACCAACCCAGGAAAGGAAGTGGAGATACCAGCTTGGCGTAGAAAAGAGAAGAAGTAACTCAGGATTAACGATTTTGCGAATCCCTCAGGATCCTTGATCCTGAGGGATCGTTGTTTTATCTATTTCTGCATCTAGATATCTCCATCATCATCCTTATATAAGGGATAGCATTGTTGGCTAGAAGGGAGGACTTTATGTAATTTCTTTTAAAGAAGATCAAGACTATGATCGCTATGTTCTGTTAAGACTTGAGTTACTGTAATTTTACTTCATGCATTAATATAGACTTGGTTACTCTTTTATCTTTGAGCCTGGATCAACTCTAGGTGGTGTACCCCTGGAGGCTAAGGGCCTGGCCCCGGAGGACACTTGCTCTTGTACTATTACGCGTGGTTTCTGTGTGGTTTGTTTATCGACGTGATCTAGTAATCTGTTGTGTTTTATAAAGTTTACGTTACATGCTTTGTTGTGTTTAACCCATTTAATGTTCCTGCAAACAAAAGTGTTGTATTGATGCTGCATCATGTTACCATTCCTTTAAGTGTTAGTATAATATGGTTAATCTCTACAGGATACTGTCATTCCATTATAGAGTTTTATGTGATTGTACCTTAGCATTACAACATTTATCTTGGAAGTTTTGATTTCACATGATTATTGAATCCTTGAATATTATTGTTTTCGGCTTGAGATGCAATCGTATGCTTTTACTTAGAGTGATAACAGAGTCAGATTAAGCACGTTGTGTTTATATGGTTTTCAGTGTTGTTCCATCTTGGATCCGTAGGTAGTGCTGTTCCATAGTGTGTGTACATCATTAAGAACGAAGGGTTGATGTTTGGATTGGTGTGATTGAATAGATTTACAGCTTGTTGAACTTAGTTACTACTCATTTCCTTAAGTGCCGTTCCATTTCTGAATTGTTGTTCTATTTCAAGATTGCTGATTTTTTGTTTTCTTTACTTGCCGTTTCATTTCTTATTTATTAAGGACGATCTCAGGCTGTAGTGAGAATTGGCATCTGCTACCTGGCTCCTATACCCCTGATCTGTTCTCATCATTTACGAAAGGAATGGCTTATTGCTACCGAACCCTTGACTGATGCGCTGTTGTATTTCACTGCTATTTTCTTTACCTACCGTTCCATTTCTTGTTTGTTAAGAACGCTCTCAGGCTGTAGTGAGCATCAGCATCTGCTACCTAGCTTCTAGACCCCTGATCTGTTCTCATCAGTTACAAAAGGGATGGGTTATTGCTACCGAACCCTTGACTGATGCATTGCTTTATATTCAAATGTGTGATTTAACCTTTTGAAGTAGTTAAGTTGTAGACACACATTAATTTACTTTTGTAGTTTTAAAATAGCTATACTACAAGCATTACTTTGACAAATGCTAAGCCTCAGACTGAGACACTCTTTGAAATAGCAAAACGTTCCTGGATTGACATATTAATGTGAGGTAACTAGAGGTGAAAGAGACCCTTTTTATAGCTCTACACTAGGTTGCCAAAGTAGGGTAGCTTTTTCACCAAGGAAAGTGACTCACTAGTAACCAAATTCAATAGAGGTTCCCCATTTGATGAGGGAACTTGAGATAATGAGGAACATTTCTTCCTAAATGGGGAGGACTAATCTAGGTGGAAATTGGTGGCCACCCACCTCTTTCACTATCTCAATTATTCTCTATCTTCTTGGTTAATTTTCTATTATTTTGGTCCCAAACTTCTAGGGCCATTTCGAGACCTTAAATGATGTTTTTGGGCAATTCAAGGGGCTAAGGGTTGCCATGGAAGCTATAACCCAAGACAAAAGTTCTAATCTTGGATAGTTCTTTCAAATGATCTATTGTTGATCTAAAAATATATGACTTGATTTACAATTATAAGTGTGATTAGCTTAATGAGTGAATAAAAAGACTGAAAATGAAGAAATAAAGAGTAGAAAAGAAAGAGATAAGAATAACTCATGTTGTTAACGAAGTTCACCCAGTGTGGGCTAATTCTTCGAGCCAATTTCAAATGAGTGACTGCTCTATTATGTGATGCAAAGATTGAATTATATAGTCTCTAAGTCTTTAGTATACAACAAAAAATTCCCCCAACTCCGATACAAAGATAATAATATCTAGAAAACCATTTTAATCCCCTTGGACAGCTAAAAGAAAGCTTCAAAAACCATTATTCTACAAAAATATACATATTTTACACAACATTAGAGTAGCTCTACTTGATAGTATTCACAATGTACTATTGACTGGTGCATTGGCAAAAGTCTTGTGGTTATATAACAGAGGTCACAAGTTCAATCTTGCAATTTGTTATGATATGTTCATCACTTTGTTATAACAAAGTTTAAATATATGTTGTTTTTTGCGTTGAATAAAGCATTACCATGGTAGCTAGTTTATTTAGCTATTTTTAGAGGGGTTGCAAGGTCAAATCCCATCAAATGCTATTTCTAAACCCTTAGTTGCAACAAACTTTAAATAGCTTATCCCTTACTCGCTACATAATTCAATATGTTGGCATAGTGGTTAAGTGGCTGGTGCTAGTGGCTCAGAGGTCATTGGGCCAAGCTCGTGGACCTCCACTTTTAGCAAATGAAAAAATAACAAACTTCAAATAGGGAACTTCCAATCTATAATGATGAACAATTGGCATACTGGTAAATTTGTTGGACTATCTAGTAGAGGTCATGAGGTTGATCCCACCCATCGCCATTTTAAACCCATGCATGTTCAACAAAATTTAAATATAGTTACTTTCTGGAATCTTATAACTAACAATTGATGCCACGATGATAAAAAGTTCTATTGAAAATGATGAGGATGGGGATTTGATTCACCCCAACAGATTTTTCACCAGTCCTCATAGCCAAATTGAAGTTTCCATGTGGCACCACCTAATTGGTCCCCATAGTAGCCACATTAACCTCCTTTGCACATTCAACTTGCCAATTCAACTTAGCATGTCATGTTGCATCAACCTACAACATCAATATTGTGTCAACACCTACATAATCAACATGCCACATGTCACGTGTAGATTGGGTCACCTATCCTACCACCTATCATCATCTATACTACAACATGATCATTCCTATTGTTCGTACAAACCATGTGTCCTCCTATAGTGCTTCCATGTGGCACACCCTGCAAACTTTTCGTTGTCCCTCAAAAACTTCAAAACACACTTTCTCATATGGCATATGTTTGAATTCGTTCAAGCATCATTGGAAATCTCTCAAAAAGGTCTTTGACATGGAGAACTTGGCATAAAAATATAAATACATTAATTTTTATTGATCATGTGGATCCACTTGGATCAATCCTCCCCATTGGAAACTTTTGGACCACTAAGAGTATGGTTTACTCATCAAATAAGTGATGGTACAACTCCCCCAATTTACCAATTTCTATCTGGTGTGCTTTGCTTGGATGAAACCCTTTGAGAAACACTCAAAGATACTCCACATAACCCTTGCATGAAGTGCTTATCTCCCTGTCAAGGTTAACATCTTTCTACAATTCATTTAAGTATTCAGGAGCAAAGTCATCAATAGAAGGAGCTTAACCACTCTCATCTTGATCCATGATGATAGGAGGTTCATAAAATTTCAAGTTATCAACATTTACAACTGAATATATTTTCATAAATAGTTGCAAATCCAAGTGGAAACCATTAGTACCAAGGTTCTCCAAAAGTGTATATGGATCATACTTGATTGGTTTAAGTTTCTTACCTTCACCTTTCAATATTTCCTTGCTGATATGTAACCAACCTTGATCACCAACTAAAATTTGATGATACACTTGATGCTTATCATGCCTCACCCTGTACTTGGCTTATATTCTCTCTAGTTGTTCCTATACTACTTGATTTACCATTTGTATTTTTTGAATAATCGTTTTAGCTTTATCTACATCATTGTGTCCATATATCATAGTCTTTCCCAAAATCAAAATCCAAAGGAGACTTAGGTAGGTACTCGAAAAAAGTTTCAAATGGAGATTTTTTAATGGAAAAAATTACGGCACCATTGTAGGAATGTTGCACATAGTGCAATTTTTCATCCCAAAGCTCGAGATGCTTGTTGCAGTATCCTCAGAGTAGATGCACTACTGTTTTGATCACCACCTCAGTCTGTCCATCAACCTATGGATATAATTTCATTCTCTTCCTTAACTTAGTGTCCATTAATCCCCAACAACTTGACTAGAAATCTCCAACAAAATGAGAATCCCGATATGATGCAATAGATGTGGGTAGCAAAAAATGGACTCATATATGTTGGAAGAACATGTGTGCCATTTTTTCAGCTTTTACCTACTTCTTACAAGGCATTAAAATGCAGATATTTCTGAACCTATTCATTACTACATGCAAATAATCATGACATTTTCTAGACATAGGTAACCCCTCCCCCCATAGAATCCATAGACACAGTTTCCCATGAATGGGAAGGCACTAGAAGTGGTGTATAAAAACCCACTTTTTTGTTATTTGGTTTACTAGTAGCACACAAAATACATCCTTTTACATACTTGGATACAATTTCCTAGCCTAGCATCACACACTAAAATTTCACATCAATATATATTTTAGTGGAATTTAAAAATCCCTAGTTTTGTGAAATTTGGAATCCCTAGTTTTGTGAAATTTGAAAGTGCCAGTATTGTGGAATTTGGAATCACTAGTTTTATGGAATTTGAAAACCCTTGTATTGTGGAATTTGAAAACCCTTGTATTGTGGAATTTGAAAACCCTAGTTTTATGGAATTTGAAAATCTTGTTGGTGGATAAGATTTCTTATTTTGGTGGATTCCCTATTAAGGGTTTAGTGAGTATCAATTATGTGAATGTGTACTAAGTTATCATGGCTATGGATAGGTGCTGAAATCCTAGTTGATGGCTTAGGTGAAGTGTGGATAGCCTCATTTTTCCCTAAGAAGTCAACAAAACCTGTTTTGTGCCAAAGGCTAAGTGTGGAAAACCTAGTTGATGGCTAAGGCTAAGTGTGGAGAACCCCATTTGTTCCTAAGAAGAGAAAAAAATTATCTAGAGTCTATTGTGCCCACAATTTGACAATATGAGGCTAGGATTTGTGATACACATGTAAAGGATAACATTGCAAGTAGGAAATTTCCATCGATGTATATTTCAATAGAATTTGAAAAGTATTTTTTTTGTGGAATTTGAAAACCCTAGTTGGTGGATAATGTTTCTTATTTTGTGGATGCATTATCAAAGGTTTGGAGAGTTTCACTTGTGCCAACTTTTACTAAGCTATGGTGGCTAAGGCTAGGTGTTGAAAACCCAGTTGATGGGTGAGGTGAAGTGTGGAAAACCTCCTTTTGTACTAAGATTTCAACAAAACCTAGTTGATGGTAAAATAAAAGTGTGGAAAACCTAGTTGATGGTGAAGGCTACATGTGAAAAATCTCATTTTGTCCTAAGAAGTGAACACAACCTATTTTCCAACGAGACTACAATTTTATAATATGATGCTAGGATTTGTGATAAGGATGTAATCCTAGCATTAGAAGTTGGAAATGTCCCTCAATGTATATTTTAGTGGAATTTGAAAATCCCTAGTGTTGTTGAATTTGAAAGCCCTAGTTTTGTGGAATTTGAAAATCCTACTAATGGGAAATTTGAAAACACTAGTTTTGTGGAATTGGAAAACCCTAGTTGGTGGATTCACGATCAAGGGTTTGTAGAGTCTCACTTATGCAAAATTGTATCCAGTTATGGTCTCTTAAGAAGTGAACAAAAGCTAGAGTCCAATGATAGTAGAATTTAATAATACGATGCGAGGATTTGGGATAGGCATGCCATTAGGGGAATTTTTGGGTAAAAAATGAGCCTCCAAAGGAAAATAATAATTAAAAAAATAAAATAAGGGTTATGAATTTTTAAATTAAAATAAATAAAACTTCTTTTTTATTGTGTTTTTGGCTTATGTCCTTATAGGTTTTGCTAAAAAGTCAAGTGAAGGAACCTGAAAAATTAAATTCCAGATCCAATGATTATTTTCTCTACCTAATTTTGAGTAGACCCACATTGAAAAAAGTTGAAAATAAATGAAAAAGGTGACAAAACCTAGTTTGTGGTGAAGGTTGAGTGTGGATAACCTAGTAAATGGCTAAGGTTAAGTGTGGAAAACCTCAATTTCCTAAGAAGTGAATAAAAGTTAGAGTTCAATGAGCCTACAATTTGATAATATGATGCTATGATTTGTGATAGGCATGTAAATCCTAGCGTCACAATTTGGAGATGTCCATCGATGTATATTTTAGTGGAATTTAAAAACTCTAGTTTGTGGAATTTGAAATTCCTAGTTGGTGGTGAAGGTTTCTTATTTTGGTGGATGTCCTATCAAACATATAGAGAGTCTCACATGTTGTAGGTTGTACTAAGCTATGGTGGCTAATGCTACAACAAATGAAGAATGCATTGTAGGCACATGGAATCCATGATGTATATAATATAATTGGGTGATCTATAAACTACCATGTATGTTCCACGAGACAGTTCACCACAACATATCTAATAATATTTTATTAAAAAACATGAAAATTCTACAATATTATAGTTTTATTAGATTTTTGGATATGTAGATTTATTGTTAATAGTGCATGCATCATAATGAAAATTATGTAGAAAATAGAGAGTGACAAAATAAAAGGTCATACACACATTTGACACAAGATATCCTTTGGGAAAGCTTTTCGAGAGAAAAAACTATTCAGAAGGTGAGGTCGCTCTGCTCTCTTTTTCTGAATGGAAATATGGCTATGAGTACAAAGAAGTGAGAAATGAAGATTGGAAAGGGGTTTATTTTTCCCCTTACCAAAACACTTCCCAGCGTCGCTCTTCTTGCATCTCCATATGTTCAATCTTAATCTTTCCATGCTCTATTGCATTAGGCATAGAGGACATTACTACCACCCTCCTATCGTAGATAACAAATCCCACCCCATAAATGGTATGTTTATGCTTTCTCTACAACAATGACCCTCCAAAAATTTTTCCTATGTCAATTTTGGAGCCTACATAAATTGTTGTTTCAAGCTCCTTTGTGTCGTCACGTTGTTTGATTTGCTATTCATTTGTTTTCTCCTAGTGTTTCATCCTCCTAATTCAATGTTTCCTAAGGGTCATTACTTAACCATTAGAAACACTTGAGTTGGTTAGTCCATGGTTAGATGAAGTCATGATCTTTCTTGACTTAGAAACTTACCTTCTTTCCAAGCATACACTCGAAAAAAATAAAAACAAAGAAAAATTAAACAAAAGTGATAAAATCACTTATAAAAGAAAAAGTGCACTCCAAGTTGGTGAAGACATGTGTGCAACTTGAGCGCACTCCTTCAGGCTGTAGAAGTGCGACCTCCTTGAGTGCACTTCTTCATGCTGACAAAGTGCGCCCTGCTTGAGCTCACTCCATCATGTTGATCAAGTGTGTCTTGCTTGAGTGTACTCCTTCATGTCGAAGACATGTGCTCTTCTTGGGCACATGCATGAGAAACGTGTTGCATGTGGGTTCACTCGTAGAAAATAGGATCTCACTTAACTTCCCTTAACTAATCCTTTTACTCATCAACAAGTGGTGCTCATGCATGAATCAATTTTTCATCTTAACTTATTTAAATGAACTCAATTAATCATTCATTTACATAATCATTCCATCTGAGTTGGGCACACAACTGGGAGTCAAGGGACTCTTCATCAACCAATGCTACAAGTAAGTTTTGCATGTCGAATATTTTCATTGCCTTTCATGATTTCACAATCATTATTTATTTTCTTACTGTCATTCCTTCATGTTTCAGTTTCTTTGATGGCATTTATGCTCAATCTTCATGCTACAAGTGTTAATCTATTGTCGCATGCAGAAACTCTTCACACTCTTCAACCCTTTCATATTCCACAGTGAATGCGACAACAACTATATAACCTTGTAGATATTTCTTACCCTCATCTTAATCATAAAATAATATTGTTTAAACTTGTTCCTGAGCTTCCAATAGTTAGAGTTCACTTCTTGAGATCAAAGCCCAATCAATCTCAAAATTGCACCTACAATGATCATGTTTTCCTCTTGAGCACACTTCTTCACCATGAAAAAATGTGCCCTCCCTTGAGCACATGAGTTCATAACGAAGACACGAAGAATCTTCCTTCGTCCCTTTGGCATGCGATATTTCTCCCTCCTTGATCTTGAGGGCATGAACACACCTCGAAGGCCTGAAGAGATGACCACATCATCATTCATCCCTTCAGAGTGCAACAACACACCCTCCCTTTTCCCTTGACTGCATGAGCGCATGGTTAAGGCATGAAGACCCAACAACTCACCCCTTCAACCCTTTGGAGTGTGATAATGCACCCTTGAGGTTTCATTTCACTTGTTTAAGCGCATGAGCGCATTGCAAATCCCTTATACTCCTTCGTGCTTTGAAAGTACGCCCTCCTAGTTTGCATGCCCATTTCTCATACATTCAAATTATTTTGTGCTATCATTCATAGATTTTCATATCTAGCTACTTGTGATGGCTCTTTGTATGTGATTTACAAGTATTGTTGCATAAGTAGGTTGCTTTAAGCTAAAATTGTCATTATGAGTGTGTTTCCTGAAACATGTGTTTGTGCTACAAGTATTTTCAACCTATCGTTATTTGTTGGAGCCATGCCACCTCATAAAGTGGTCTCCAATGAACCCTTAGAAGAAACCACTAATGAAGCTATCAAAGTTACAAAATCAAACATTCCCATATTTGCAGATACCTAGTGCTTTCTTGATAAGACTACAAAGGTCACATGGAGCAAGATATACAACACATTCATGCATGAAATTTTTTCTAAGGATTTAGAAGATGTGCATGCATACATCAACATCAAGAATTCTAGGATGCATAGGGTCACATGTAGGTTTCCGGTCATGCCATGTGAAGAGGTGATTGAATGGATCATTACACATATGGATGACTCTCACCTTGTGCTTCACAATAAGAGTGGCAGTCAACTCACCACCTATTATGGTGAAGATATGTAAGCACATTATAATATGTTCAAGCCCACTGAATATGAAAATGATATATTTTACACAAGATGGGCTGACCTTAACACAAGTGACATTACAAAATCATGGTGTCAAGGGCCTTTCAAGTTTGTCCATCTCCCATCCGCAATCGATTTAACAAAGATTCTCAGAGATGTATATCAGTCTTTGATAGCCATGTATTGTTAGTTGTATGGGTGCAAGAATGCTGAGATGTTCAATGAGAATTGGATATATATTCTTAATATATTGGTGACATGCGACCGAGTTTTCAATTAGGTATATTATCATATGATTTGTAGCATCAGGTGGGGCATGAAAAGGAATCTTTAAAGGAAAACTAGACACCAAAATTATACATGTCTACATTTATATTAGATGGAATCTATGCAGAGTATGCATTTTCAGGAATGAAATGGAACTGGACCTCTGAGGAGAAGTTCCCAGATTAGTTCCATTGCAGAGTATTATCAGAAATAAGCTTTAGAGGTGTGTATGAAAAATTGGAGTAGAACTTCTTTGCAGTTATCTTTAAGATGATATTCGAGATCTATCTTCCTTGCATGACCAATTAGGAGAAGGATTCACTATGAGATATCTCATATTGGTTTGGAGCTCCCGACGATACATACATCAAATTTTTTGGTTATCAGATATCCCCTCATCTTATGTTGTGATATGTTACCAAAAATGTGGTCATGCAAGAAGTAGCACATCAGCTGGACAAGGGATTGTCTAGAATTATTCATAGAAGGAAGAAATCCCATTGGCCCATATTTCCATTGAGGATTAGATTATATGAGTTAAAGAGCCACAAGACCAAAAAAATAGAGATACAAGAGCATGATTTCCTACACTTCTCCACTAACTACCCTTCATGGATATGATCCCAGGCCAGTGGTTAGGAAACATTGTGAAAGGAGTCACAATAAAGGGTATTCATCAATGCCCACAACATAACATGAGAAGATAGGAACTGGTACAACGCAAACATGAAGGAACATAAAGGGATGGAAACCAATTCACCCCATGATCCACCAACTTAAGACTTGTGTGAACATGAGTAAGAACAAATAATCCCTCAAGTAAGGAAACTAGCTCCTAAGAAAATGATCAAATAATAATGATTCAATAGGCGTGAGAAACAAAAAGTGGAAAGTTGATCCTCTGAACATAGGATATATCCAAGAAGAATAAGAGAGGAGAGAAGTAGAATAGTAAGAGGAGAAGAGGAAGTAGAATGAGTTGCTCCAGAAGAAACAAGAATAAGAAGAAGATAGGAGAAGGATAGAAGAGGAATAACATAAGCAGTCCTAGGAGGAAGAAAGAGCATAGAGATTGGAAGAAGAACAATTAACTCAAGAGCTAGAAGAGGAATATTTGTAGGAAGAGGATACCATCCAACCAATAGAGGAAGAATCAAACACTCTAGAAGAACATCCTCTCGCAGGTGGTCATCTTCCACTTGGGGAAATGGGGATCACATCTCCACTAGCCAATAGAGTCATGGCTGTATGCAGAATAACATTTGATCAACTTAAGAAGAGGATTGTACAACATAAGCATAGATACTTCCCAAAGGATCCTCAAAATCTAGTCTCAATTGCTACAGAGAAGGTGATAACCTCCAACACCAGAAGGAATCCCAGAGCTATTATGGTGGAAAATGTTGTATTCACTACAGTAGTAGAATATAATTATGAGTACTTGTTGAATGAAAATGCTAGTGATGCAAGAGAATCCTAGCACCCTTCATTAAAATCAGAATCCAAAGCTGTGAAAGAGAAACGTGGAAAGTCTTTGTAAATCGGGAAAATTCTATTCAAACAGAGCTAAATTGATGGAATTTATAAGGCTCAATTAAATGTAATTATCTGCCATGTATGTGTATAGAGTGATTCTAGGCAATTTGTGGGAGGAAATCATGGATCCTAGATGATCCACGCTTTTGTAATTTCCTATACAAGAGAGTCTATGTTGTGTGAAATAGGAAGAGAGGGATACATTGTAGTCATAGGGAAATTTGTGACTAAGGCCGAGAGGCCTTAGCCTATAATCGATTTCTATATATAATAGAAACATGTGTGTTGTTTGTATTTTGTGTGTCTGTGTATGGTTCACATATAATTCTTACTGTAAGTTAATAATATGCATATGAGAGTGTAAAGGACGAAGTTCTATGAACTTCGCCTTAGACAAAGTACAACAGAGATAAATGTGTGTGTAATGCGAGTTCCATCAATAACCAAAAGAGAGAGAAGTTGGATTGGTAATAGATCAACGGAGGAGTCGATTGAATAGCACAATAGAAACTGTCGGATCAACAAGATCAACAGATATCAAGCGCTAACCCTTTATTAAGCCGAGTTCCTTTAATTTTTGATTTAAGCACGTGGGTGGTATTCAAGCAATGGTAATTTTTGATTTTTGAATTCTACGGGATTAACCTTAGCAGTTGGCACGTAGCATAAAAAACAACTTTTCTCGTATGCTTTCAGAATATTAATCGTTGGGCTAGTTGGAGCACAAGATCACACGACAGCCGTTGGATCAAGAGGGGTCACATCGACAGTAGAGATCGTCTAGACAAGCTAGCGAGCGGATGACACGATGACCGTCTGATGGAAGAAGATCTATGGTGATCGCACTGGAACTTGCAAGCAAGTTACCTCGGCTAGCGGACCCGATGAACTCATTAAAAAGAGTTTATAGTTCTGAGTGATAGGATTGTCCATTGGATGGGTGATCGGACACATATCACTTATGAATGTGCACAAAGGCTAACATTTGATTCAGACGTGATAAGGTTTTATACAATTGGATTTAACCCTCATTGAGTTTTGGCCATCAAGACCGTTCATTGGTTCGTTGGTTTATTGGTCGGTTTTTGTGTAAAGTCCGCTGATTGGCTTCTGATATATACGTGCGCCCATAACCCACAGGTCCATGCATGTAAAATGTAAAGGAGTAGCTTTGTTGGGTAAAAGCAACTTAACTATCATCATTTTTGGTATCAGAGCCGAAGAAGATTCTACGTTCAGAAGGAGGTACAGTTATGTTGAATATTGGAAAGTTTATGGTATTTATATTGTCGTACAGATAGCAGTAGAAGAAAGTGAGAAAATTGCAGCAACCTAGAGCCAGAAGTGCTCAAATGGTTCAAAAGAAGGGAGAACCAGAGAGATGCTGAAAGACTAAGCTTAGAGGAGAGAAGCTTGGTGAGATATTGTGTAACAGGGAGGACTTGTTACTGCAGAGGTTTTCTTGTAGCTCACAGAAATATCATAAAGGCAATTCCACAGAGGATGTAGGTAGAATTGCTAAGGGATGGAGGAAGTATATGACCAGGAGGTCATAAATTTTTGTACCTCGGGAGTCTTATGTAGGAGCATCCGAGCACCCTTCATTAAAATCGGAATCCAAAGATGTGAAAGAGGAAATGTGGACAATCTTTGTAAACAGGGAAAATTCTGTTCAAACAGAGCTAAATTGATGGAATTGATAAGGCTTGATTAAATGTAATTATCTTCCATGTATGTGTATAGAGTGATTCTAGGCGATTTATGGGAGGAAATCGTGGATCCTAGATGATCCATGCTTTTGTAATTTCTTATATAAGAGAGTCTGTGTTGTGTGAAATAGGAAGAGAGGGATACAAGGAAATTTGTGACTAAGGTCGAGCGGCCTTAGCCTGTAATCAAGTTCTGTATATAATAGAAATATGTGTTTTTTTTATTTTGTGTGTCTATGTATGGTTTACATATAGTTCTTACTGTAAGTTAATAATATGAGTATGCGAGTGTAAACGATGAAGTTCTATGAAATTCGCCTTAAACAAAGTACGACAGAGATAAATGTGTAATGCATGTTCCATCAATAAACAAAAGAGGGAGTTGTTGGATTGAGAATAGATCAACAGAGGAGTCAATTGAACAGCACAACGGAAATCGTTGGATTAGCTAGATCGACGGATATCAAGCGCTAATCGTTTATTAAGCCAACTTTCTTTAAGTTTTGATTTAAGCACATGGGTGGTATTCAACCAGTGGTAAGCAGTTTCTCACACGGCCTAAAGGTGGGAAGTTGTATTTCTGAATTATACGTGATTAACCTTAGCGATTGATACGTAGCACAGAAAAACAATTTTTCTTGCGTGCTTTCACAATGTTAATCGTCGGGCTAGTTGGATTGTGAGGTCACACGATAGATGTTGGATTGAGCGGGGTCACATTGACGATGGAGATCATTTGGACAAGTTGGCAAGTGGACGACACGATGACTGTCTGATGGAAGAATATCTATGTGATCGTGCGGGAACTTGCAAGTAAGTTACCTTGACTGGCGGACTCAATGAACTCATTAAAAAGAGTTTACAGTTCCGAGTGATCAGACTATTTGTTGGATGGGTGATCGGACGCATATCACTTCCAAATGTGTGCAAAGGCTAAAATTTGATTTGGACACGATAAGGGTTTATACAACGGGTTTTAACCCTCTTTGAGTTCTGGCCATCAAGACTATTCATTGGCTCGTTGGTTGATTGGTCGGGTTTTTGTAAAGTCCGCTCATTTGAAGGTTTTCGAGATATACATGGGCCCATAACCCACAGGTTTACACACGTAAAATGTAATGATGTAGATTTGCTATGTAAAAGTAGCTTAGTTGTCATCAGCTAGGCTGAGAAGCAAACTTTTGCGGTGAAGCAACAAGTAGAACATCTTGTAGCAGAGAATCAACAATTGTCATCACAAAGCTTCAACACCACTGAATGATGGCTAGCCATGCAGGAAGAACTGGGTCCAATGAGGAAACCATGGCGGAATTATACGATGAGATGATTCTTATACATCAAGTGGTAGCTCCTCTTATTGGCATACAAAAGAAGGCACAAGAAGTGGTGAAACTCCTGAAGGTAGAAAATATAGTTGTTGATCATCTTTAGGAGTTGGTTGTCAAGAATCCAAATGCTCCGCAACATTTAGAGAAGAAATAAAATATTTCTAGAGAGATGGATAGAGTTTAGTTGAGACTCCACCATCAAAACTACATGTGTCTTGGTGAATAGTTGACTAGTACCATTGTTGCATATAATTGATTTCATAATGGTTTTGAGTCTCTTACATAGAAGCATGGGATTCCTTCAATAGGTACACTCGAAGAAATTAGAGGCAAGGAGGTCATCTTCAGAAAGATCAGACAATACATCGAGCAAATCAAGAAGGAAATGGAATAGGAAGGCTATGGAATAATGCACAATAAAACTCTAAGAACATATTGACGGAGGCACTGGAAGTAAAGATGCTCTACATTGGAGACTTGCTAGTATGGGTCAAAAGCATCTACATGAAGTTCAGAGCATGGCACACTTACATTACAAATGAGCTCCTTGTAGAAGAAAATGACTTATCAATTTGATGAGTGTTTGTCCCATTATCATTTTGTCTTATATAGCCATCATCTCATTTTTAATTTGTATTATGTAATAAATGAAATGTAATGAAGTCCGAGGGACACATGTGGAATGTGAATAACCACACATTGGAATGTAAGGAGTCATGTATAGAATATGAATAGTCATAGAAGTAAAAGAGTCATGAGGAAGCTCAAAGACCATTGTTACTTGTTATAAGTAGCTCCTCATAACTCAAGCAAGGGGATTTTTTTTGGAAGGCTTATATTCTAGAGGTCTTGCCTTGGATTCTCTTGTAAGACACAGGAGATAGATCATTCTTTGGAGAAGCAAGTTATGATAGGAAATGTGAGTAGTTAAAAGATAGAGATTAAGAGATTCAATAGGCAGAGTTTTGAGCTATGGAAGTTCAAAACGGAAGATCTGTTGGTGGAAAAAAAATCAATGGATCACTTTGGATCTAGTAACTAAATCGATGGGGATGTCGATAAAATACCATAACAACTTGGATCCAAGGGGGAAGAGAGTAATACAATTGTGTATCTAAGATCTAGTATTACTAATATATTTAGGAGAAGCTATAATGAAGGAATTATGGAACAAGTTAGGGACTTTATATTAGTGTAAGTCCCTAGGGAACAAATTTTTCCTACCAAGAAAGCTATATAACCTAAGGATGAAGGATGGAGACTTGTTAACAAAGCATATAAACATCATGAATGTTGTCTATTGATATTAATATTTCAAATGAAGATAAGTGCATCATTTTTTTGTATTATTTACTAGATGCATGGGATAGTTTGGTTGTTGTCATAGGTAGTAATGAAACTATTTTAAGTTTTGGTGATATAGTTATCCTTATTATTGGAGGAAATGAGATGAAAAATCATAGAAAGTCAGAACACAAATTCCTTTTTTGTAAGAGGATTCTCCCATAATAGAAATAAAAATAAGTACTCAAGTGGGAGATATAAATGTAGAAGAAGGTATAAATATCCATGAAAATTTGTAAAGGTATGCTGAAGATGTGGAGAATAAGAGCATCACAAAAAAGATTGTATATCCAAACTTGCAGAGAAAGGGATTGGAATTGATGATGCTCCTTCTATAGAAGCTAAAACCTCTTCAGATGAAGGGGGGGATCTGTGCTTGTCTTATTCAAGTACACATGTAGATCATGAAGTGTGGCTAGTCAACTTAGGATCATCCTTTCATATGATTCCTCACAGGGAGTGGTTTTGATCAATTTAATGAAAATAGCATTGGTTTGGTCATTGATGGATTTTAAGGTTTATAGGCCCATGGTATTAGGTAACCCATGATATTTTGTCACATTATTTGTCCATTCCAAGGGAGGACACTAGAAATCGATTTTTTAGTTAACCACTATTAGTTTAGAATTCCCTAATGCAACTTATAATTTTTAACTTTAAAAATTAAATAATCAATTTTCAATACTATTAAAAAACCCAATTTTCAAACATTTGATTGGACCATAACTTGAAGGTCTTATTGCAACCTTTGCACTATATAATTCCACCTGGATGGCTTCCTCACATATTTTATACCATAATTTATGGATATAGTTACAATATTTTTGCATAATTTTTATATATTTATGTAGTGTTTTATTTTTTACTTTTAAGCTTTATAGGAAAACCATCCAAAAATAAAATCCTTGAAAATAAATCATACTTAGGTAAATAACATATTTTCTATCAATTACTTCTCACCATAGTTTAAGCAAGTATTTGATAAGAAATGCATAGGAATAAGAATTAATCAATATACTTATAGAGTTACTTCCCACCATTATTTATAACTCTCACAATTATTTATAGTTTCCTTAAAAATTATGTAGGAGTGAAATTGTAAATGTGAGATTTTCTAATGGTTATTTCGCACCAAAATTTATGCAAGTTCTTGTGCTGGAGGAAGCAATTAATTTATCCACTTCACATCTTAATTTATTGGTTCCTTCCAAAGAAAGATTACATAATTTGATTTTCTTATTTACCATTATTAATTTAGCATGAACTAAGGTAGGTTATAATTTTGTAGGCACAATCTAACTTATAGATGAAATGGTCTTTTTTATGGGAATGTGGTGATACAATTTCAAGCAAGATTGTGATTTTTTGTTTGTTTAAAATACATTTTTGAATGCATAATGGATTCAACACCCTGAAAAATCTCATGGGACATTCTACATATTAAACAAGTTTTAAAAATATTAGTTATACTATGTGTAATTTCGTATGCAATTTTTCTGAGAACATAATTTCTAATTTGTGGTAGGGACTAAGTTTCCCTGCAACACTTGTTTAATGTGATGAAGTCAAAGCTCCTCAATAAGACTTTGCACTTAGGTTATCTAAGAATGTAGAATTTCATCTATTTTATAATAAAACTGAATTAATGAGTTATGTTTTTTGGAGCATGTAACAAAACCTATTACAAGTTATGAATCTCCCTAGTAAAATTGGGTTCAATCTTTACGGTTAAGAATTTTCTTAGGAATTGAACTTGGGTGGGGGGGGAGATAACAATGATTTTGCCCAACCACTTAGATAACCCCAATTGACAATTTTTAAATGTATATATGTTTCAATAGTAATAATGATGATGATGATGTCTATAAGCATGTCTATTTTAGAATAGGGCTTCCCTAATTTTAATCTAATCATCGATAATTATTATGTGGATTATAGGGATTTAACGTTCATGAAATATTCTAGAATATTCTTAGTAGTATTTGCAAATCAAAGATTGAGATTTATCTTCAAAGTAGTTATGCCCTTTTTTCCCTTTTAATTAAATTGATTAATTAACAAAAAAATCATATGAACAAGTATCATGTGAAATCAGTTATGGTTTTTTTGGGCAAGTGGTATTGATAATCCATGGTATTGGACAATGCTAGAGATTAAGAATATTCATGATAAAGTGGGGGTAAATCTCCATGATTAAGAATATTGTTAGATTATATATTAATTCCATTTATAATAGTAATAATAATATTTTTAAATAAAGTTATAATGTATTATAAAATAAGTGTTTTGATGCCTATTATGAATTAATTCCCATCAACATTTACCTACAATTTGATCTATATGGCTACTCTATTTAAGTTAATTTTATGATTTTTTCAATCTTGGGAATGTGAGATGTATCATGAGTTAAGTATTTTGATGCCTCTCATGAATTGATCTCTATCTATATTTATCAACCATTTAATTTATCTGGTTATTTTAGTTTCCTTTGTATACAAAATTTGACAATAGAAAATATTTAAAATTACAATCATAAAATATTCTAATTAAAAAATTAAACTTCTATAAACATTGTGTTGTGTGTAAATTTTGTATTTCAACTCTATATGAGTTTATAGTTGTCCAACATTTCGGGTGGACTCACCACCCATGAATGTATTTTTTGGTTCTGAATTTAAAAAGTTTGTATTAATTAAAATAATTGAGATACATAGATAGAATTATACAAGCAAAGGGAGTTCCAAAAAGAAGATCTCAACCCCTTCCGCATATACTAACTTAAACTAATTACATAGAAACTACATTCAACACTTTGGACCTTTGCAGGCCTATAGATTTTCAAACTGGATAACCTTGAAAACCTAAAAGAAGTTAGACCCATAATATCATGAAAAGCATCGAACATGCAACCCCTACACTCGTCCTCAATTTCCCACCAAAAACTGTAGGGAACAAACCTCCAAGGCATTATTGCAACCCTCCCTACATTGCAAAGAGTTCTCCATCGCCAGCTTGTGAAAGTAGACCACCAATGCCATACACCTTCACTGTGAGTGTCTAGGGAATGAAAAAAACTCACTAAAATACAACCACCATATACTAGAAGATACCAAAACCAACCAAAAAACATGGCCTTGATTCTAATATGTTGTTGTAATCCCAGGAAAGAAATTCCCATATAGGGCCAAATAGAAGTAAGAGACAAGTAATTGAGGAAGGAGACTATACCCTCAACCACCATCCATTTTTATTGATAACCATTTGATGAAGACACATTTACTGGAGCATGAGCACTTGAACCAGGAGGATCTCTAGAGTATCCTCCATTTAACTTGCAAGGGACATGGATCTCTACATGCCAAAGGAGAGAATCAATTCCATCTACACGAATCGCAAATTCGTCAACATCCTTTTAACATATTCTATTGATGCAAAGATGGGAGTCTAGTAAAAGTAGTAGAATCAAAAGAAAGGCTTACAAATTGTATGGGAGAAACGAGGGGAGGGCGTTCAAAAGGAGGAAATCTTGGAAAAAAGGAAGGGAGAGAGAAGGGGAAAGGTTGAGAGGAGGGAGGGGAGGAGGGGGGAGAACCCGTTATTGGTCATTAACAAAGGTTGTAGGGGGTTTCCAAGTGTCACCAAGCTTGTAGTTGTCTTCTCTATTAATGATTCTAGGTGCTTGTCGGTCTTAAGAGCTTCATGAATCAGGCAGGTGGACTTGAAAAGAGTAGGGGCAAGAAATATTAGACTATTCAAAGCTAATAAGGTGCTTGGTTTTGAAGGAGTGTTATGCTAAATCCAACTTTAGAATGTGGTTGTGAATCATGTTGGCGATGTGTTCCACCAAAATACCTTTAAAAGACCTGCAATTTTGGCCAATATAATATTTTTCACACAAGTAGGAAATTAGGTAAATGCTTGGACCAAGCATTAGATCCATCTTATCTTTAGGAGACTTGAATAATTGCTTTAGGGTTTTGAAAGGTTTGAATAAGTTTTTTATGTTCTTTTTGGATAAGAATTTATAAAGGTTATCAGCAGTTCATTTTATATACAGAATAGAAAGGAGGGCCCTGTGAGGGGGCAAAGGGTGTTTGGGGTGGTGCAAGCAAGTAGATCTGAAGGATTTATTTATTTGGGATGAGGTGTAGCTATTATTGATAAGCACTTTGGTGAGATGAGATTTGTCTATGGATAAAAATTGCGGATCGGAAATTATGAGGCCTCTCTTGAAGAAGGTTTTGAGAACTATAATTCTTTTAGGAGGATGATGGTGAGAGTTGGCATGCAGGTACTGATTAGGGTGTATTTTCTTGAGATACACCTAGAAGGATAGGGAACCATCAGACATGCAGGTAAGGAGGATATTTCAAAAGGGAAGGGAGGAGTGCTTTTCCACTTCCATGGTAAATTGGATATGTGAAGAGAGGTTATGAAGGTGATTCAGAAAAGCCTTGGGGCTGGAATCCCATGTGGCCAAACCACAAAAGATCATAAAAAAATCAATACTAACATTTTGATTGATGATACCATGAATTAAGGACCATAGTCTCAAAATACTTTATAAAAATATGTACCACCACAAGAGACAAAGATGACCCCATTACTTTATTGAATTAATTATTTATATTTGAAATTTAAATAATTTTATATTAATAAAAAAATTATTTTCAATTAAAAATTCAATTTTAATAAATGTTAGGATATTCCAATGCATAGGAAATAGTTAAGTATAACTTGGTCTACTGTAGAGTTAGGTAAAGTGTGTTTCTTTACTATGTATTTTGTAACTTACAATGCAACATTCACAATATGTAGTGATTCCATGCTTCATTCTCTCCTCGGTATTACAAACACTTGATTTGTGGCTTAACACCCAATTGGTCCATGATCTCTATTTAAAGAGCATGGAGGGTCATTTGTAGGGTAACCTTTCATGAGAGAAGCTTATGTAAATTTTCATTCTTTTATTTAATAAATTACCTAAAGTGGCCACGTTGGCTTAGGCCGTGGACTGTTTCCCTCTTTGAGGGTTTTAACCACGTCAACAATACTGGTGTATTGAGTTGTGATCTATTTGTGAGCGGTGTCCTTTTGTGTTCTGTCTGAGGAACTTACCTTGTAAATTCCTACATGGTATCAGAGCTATTTGAGGGCCGCATCCGTTGGTGAACCAAATCTGAAGCCAATAGAACTGCATCTAACTGATATTTCCTAGATCTATTGTTACTGATTAGTTTTGGGCCAAGAGGATTGCTCTATTGTGTTAGGAGCATCTGCTCCAGTGAGGAACCCCTTTCATTTGACATGAAAAGGTTTCTGATAGCCTTAGGTACGTCATTTTTAAGCTCTAGAGGTATACAATGTTTATTTGCAGTTTTTAGCTATTTTCTCTCTGTTTATTTCGATTTATTTAGCTCTTTGTTTTTTTTATTACCGGATCTATACCTTTCATTTCTGCGTATGCTCTTTTCCCCATGACCCTATGTGATTTGGAAAAATCAGAAATAGAAAGGAAGGATTTTTCTCATGCGTATGCTCTTTTCCGCCGCGCCTTAGTGTGATCTCGGAAAATCAGAAACATTGAGGAAAATATTTAGTTTCCAGCTAAAGCAACCCTTCCTTCCTCTTTTCCAAAAATTACTAACCTTTTAATCTAGCTCACTTTGTCCAAACCTACTTTATGAGAATAGAGGTCTTGAGTTCAAGTCTTTCTTTTTGTTGAGCTAATTAGATTAAGTTTGGAAAGGGGGTGGATTTTTTTTTAAAACATAACATTATCATTCATTTCTGCACATTCCCACACTTCGTTGACATCTTCAACAACTTTTCTTCAAAAAGCCATAACTTCTTCATCTGGAAGCCATTTTTAGAGCCGTTTTTTTTAATCAGCCTAATTTTTCGAGATATTTCCATTGGAATGCTTAGTTTCAACATATATGGCTTCAGTTTCTATTAAAATGGAAAGTCCATGCTAAGTTATTCTTGATAGCACCAACTACTTCCAATGGTGGTCCTACATTATGGATTTACTTAGAAGTAAAGGTCTTTACAGAATAGCCTCAGGCCAAGAAACCAAACCGAAAGATGAAGATAAGGCAACTAAATGGGAAAATAGGCAAGATAAAGCACGTGGGTTGATAGGGATGTCTATTTCTCTAGACCTTAGATTCCATATCGCAGAACTTGATATTCCTAATGAAGAAATGAAATATATCACTAAAGTTTTTGGAAATAAAAATGAACTTAGAGCCCATCAACTCGAAAACAAGTTGCTTACATTGGACCCCAATAATTTTTCTTCCATTGAAGATTTTTTGTCCAAGTCCAAAACCCTTAGACTTCTCTTGGACCCTTAGACTTCTCTTGGAAGGTGTTAAGGTTAAGAAAGAATATGGTAACCTTGTCTATTTCATTCTTACTAAGTTGGGACCAGCCTACTCTGTGTTTGTTTCCACCTTCCATTCTAAAAGAGAAGCCTTCATTTCTCAAGAACAAGACTACAAGTCCCCTCCCTTTGATGCCTTTTGTGATTCTTTAATCAGAGAACAAGAAAAAATCTTACATCTTGGTCTTCTTAATCTTGGAAACTCTTCTAAGAAATCCTTAGCCAACCAACAGGAACCAAATTCAAAGAATCCTAAGAAGCCATATCCTAAAAAGAATGGTCGTAAACCAAACAAGGGTCCTAAGCCATTTCAATTTTAAAATGAAAAATCATTTCAACAAAATGATAAGGCAAATAAAAAAAAAGGGAAGAAGACTGATAGACATTGCCACTTTTGTAATAGAGATGGCCACTTAGAATCCAAATGCTTTAAGAAGATGGAAGCCTTGAAAGCAGCAATGAAGAAGCATAACATCCATTTGGAGCACTCAACAACTTCAACTTCATCTTCAGGAATAACACTTTTTGCATGTGGTTGTCAAGCATCTCGGTCTGGATATGCATAAATGTATCTTCTTCTTCTCATTCTCATGAGTGGCTCATTGATTCTAGAACTTCTTATCACATGGCCAAAAACAAAGCCATGTTTTCTTCTTTAAATGATTGTAACACCAAAAATATATATGTTGGTGACGGTAGATCTATTAGTGTTGTAGGGACTAGAACTGTTCATATAGACAATGGTCAATTCAATGATGTATTATGTGTTCCAACCTTATATTACAACCTTCTATTTGTATATCAGATAACTCATTCAGGTGAAGGTAAAATTGTTGAATTTTCGAGATCCTAGACAGATTTTAGCTACTGGAATTGTTGATGATCCTACAAGGTTGTATAAGTTTAACAACTTTGTGTCATCAAATCTTCCCTCGGTATTTTTTGCTCATAATGATGAAGTGAGAAAACTTTGGCATGAGCGATTTGGTCACTTAAACTATCGCTCCCTTCAGAATCTATGTAAATAAAATATGGTGATGGTCTTCCAATCGTATCTTGCAAAGATGGTGTTTGTTCTGGATGTGTACTCGGAAAACATCATCGAGAAAATTTTGAAAAACATGCCTCTTGGCATGCCTCAACCTCTTTACAACTTGTGCATAGTGATTTATGTGGTCCACTTCTAATTGTTTCATTCTCTGGCTACAAGTATTTCTTAACTTTCATTGATGATTTCTCCAAACGCACTTGGGTATACTTCTTAAAACTCAAGAGTGAAGTATTTAACATGTTCTTGGCCTTTAAGTCCTTTGTTGAAAAACAATATGGACATCAAATTCTTAAGCTAAGATCTGATAATGGCGGAGAATATGTTAACAACAAATTCATCAACTTTTGCACTGAGAATGGAATTCAAATGCAACATACTATTCCATATACTCCACAACAAATTGGTGTAGCTGAAAGGAAGAATCGCACCTTAAAGGAAATGGCTAATTGTATGCTTCAATCGAAAGGACTTAGTCTTATTTTTTGCGCAGAAGAAATTAACTGTGCAAATTACATAGTAAATCGCGCTCCTAGTAAGGTTTTAAACAATATCACTCCAGGAGAAGCATGGAGCTCAATTAAACCAGATGTAAGTCACTTTTTTTTTTTGGAAGTGAAGCATGGGCCCATATTCCAAATGAGAAACATAAAGCTTTAGAACCTAAGAGTGAAAAATGTATTTTTGTTGGATATTTTGAAGATGTCAAAGGATATAGACTTATTCCATTTAAGTCCAAAAATGTCATCATTAGAAGAGATGTAAAGGTTGTTGAAAATATATTGGCCTATGAGCCTAGTTTGACAGATGTGCCACCTCTCTCTATCCCTTCTACTTCTGAAAATATTTCTTCTTCTTCAGATGATGACGACAAGGATGACAATCCCGCCCCACCTTCTCAGGATCCTTCTTTAGCTCCCCAGCTTCTAAAATGGGTCTGCACTACTTGGGATGTAGCATGTGCTCTTACAGGTGATCCTACAGATCAACGTCACACTCACTCTCAGTTTGATAGAGCCTCTTATTTACTAGCTCAATCTCCAGCGAATTATGATCCTGACACCTTTGTAGAAGCTTTAGGCCATCCAGATTGGGATGCAACTATGAATGAAGAATATCGTTCATTATTGGCAAATGATACATGGGATCTTTTTCCTCTTCCAAAGGGATGAAAACTTGTTAGATGCAAATGGGTTTACAGAACCAAGTATGGACTAGATGGAAAAGTTGATAAACAAAAGCTCGTCTTGTTGCTAAGGGGTTTTCACAAGTTGAAGGAATTTACTATATTTAAGCCTTCTCCCTTGTTGCCAAAATGAACTCTATCCGCTTTGTTCTTTCCCTTGCTGCCTCTTTCAAATGGGAAGTCCATCAAATGGATGTTAAATTTTCCTTCTTGCATGGGGACTTGCATGAAGAAATATATATGGAACAACCTCCTGGCTTTATAAAAACAGACTCTAGCCTTGTATGTCGACTTAAGAAATCCTTTTATGGTCTCAAGCAAGCCCCTTGAGCTTGGTATGCCAAAATGGATAGCTTTCTTTTAGATACTGGCTTTTCTAGGTGTCATTCTGACAATACTATATACACCAAGAAAGTGGGCAAGTCTCTTGTCATTCTTGTTCTTTATGTTGATGATCTTATCCTCACTGGTAGTGATCCCAACCTTATAAACCATGTGAAGTCCAGCCTTAAAAGGAAGTTTGAAATGATAGACTTAGGACACTTGCATTATTTTCTTGGTCTTCAAGTCTTGCAATCCAAGGAAGGTATTTCTGTTTCCCAGTCCAAGTATGTCTGTGATCTTCTACGCCACTTTCACATGGAATATTGTTAGACAACCCCTTCTCCCTTTTAGTCTGGAGTCAAACTTTTAGTCACTTGTACTTCCCTTGAAGTTGATGCTACTTTATATCGTCAACTTGTAGGAGAAATTTTGTATCTGACCCATACTCGTTCTGACCTTTCCTTTGTTGTTGGCCTTATTTCATGGTTTATGCAAAACCCACATGAAAGTCATTGGAAAGCAAATAAAAGAATACTTCGTTATGTTTGAGGTACAGTTTAGTTTGGGATTCATTACAATGCATAAGCATCTCCACTATTGGTTAGTTTCACTGATTCTGATTGGGCTAGTGACCCTGATGATCAGAAGTCTACTGCAGGTTATGTCTTCACTCTTGGTTTTGGACCTATTACATGGGCTTGTAAGAAACAAAGTGCCATTTATCTTTCTTTAGCAAAAGCAGAGTATCATGGTGTCGTAGAAGCTAGTAAGGAAGCCCTGTGGCTTTGTCAAATCCTGTCAGAGTTTGGATTTTAGCTGCAACATTCGACTACACTTTTGTGTGATAATAAAAATGCCATTCAACTATTGATCTAGTCCAACATGAGTGCAACAAACACATTGAACTACACATGCACTTCATCAGAAAGCTGATTCATGACCATGTTCTTGAAGTGCAATATTGTTCAACCAATGATCAAGTTGTAGATATTATTACAAAGTGTTACACAAAAAATTGACTTTCTACAGTTTGTGTGAGTCCATCAATACTCATACATACCTCCTTTGCAAGTCTTAAACCTCAACTCTTCATGTCAAGCCTTGAAAATGGGAGAAAGACCTTAAAAATGTCTC
>APFE031185462.1:73814-85661 GCA_000404065.3 Pinus taeda
TCATATTTTTTTTATTTACCATGGTTATGTTTGCATTTATGTTTGCATTTAGAGAACATTTCACCCAAAAATGTTCTCTACTCCATCTTGACGTGATAATGCAATCTATATTTAGTGTTATTGTTTTTTTTATTATTCCCATATAAAAAGATATTCGTCAATTTTTAGATTTGAGTTTTCTCTAAAGATTTGATAAACATTATCTTTTTTTGAAGTTTTTTTTCATAATATTGTTAATTGTTGATGGTGAAAATAAAAATGTAAGAGAATTTATTATTCTTGCTACCGCAAGATATAACGCATTGGAAATGCGTTGATTGTAATATTTTTTAATTTGATTAAAAAAAATTAATGCGAAATGTGTAATGTTAACCTTATAACCAACAAGGTATTGATTTTATTGAATTATTTTAAATCTATTTTTTAAAGTTCCCATTGGTTGTCTTAGCGCTTTCGCGGCTTATTGTTGAGTCCAACATTCATAACGATGGTGAAAGACATAGTTTCGATATCGTCTAAATAAAATCTCTTCCATGTGCTCTGTAGAATGGATCTCTTCCAAAGCTACTTCCATTTGGCTTTATTTTTCTATTTTTGATATTCGAGTTAAGACAAAAGAACCTGTACAAAGATGACCATGGAAAGGCCATCAATAACAACTAGGACTGTTGAAGATAATGGAGAATATCCTAGAATAGTTAGAGTTGGTTCACGTAACCTCAGGATAGGAATTAGTTTCTATTTCTTAGGTTGTTGTTCTAACTTCCCTAAAACCATGTTTTCTATTTAATGTGTAATGTGCATGAACAATGTAGAGTATTTTGCAGAGCCAGAATCTCCTGGTTCAGACTCTCTTTCGTAGAGCTGACCAGTGGGATTTATTTTTTAATACAAACATTGCCATTTATATCATGGTATTAGAGCATCATGGCTAAGGAACTTATATGCTAGCTGGTGGGTGGTTCTTCCAACCGAGATCATTGAAGTTGTGAGGAGGATAACTGCGACGATTCCAAGATCGTCGTTGGTTATAAGTGTACCTCTGCGATGAGGGCACTGTAGCTCCTTCATGCATATTTTATAATTTTTTCGTCACAGGAAAGATGTGCACAACTGCGACGACGTCGGAAAAAAGACAGGCATATCTACAATGATCATGGAAGCTAACAAAAAGGTTGTAGCTGTCAGAGAAGCTGCGCGGGGAAGCCAAGAACAAGGTTATAGATGACAACAGAAGGTTGTCTAGAGGTTGAGAAGGAAGCCACGGTGATCTGCAAATGTGCTGCAATATCAAATAACATTGAAGAACAGTGATCTGTCTCTGTTACAGATCTGGGGTAAATTTAACATCCTTTACCTGTCAATTTTTTTTTCTAAATCGCCAAGATGAATAACAATATATTTGAAGCATGCATGAACGAGCATAACAAGCTCGATGGTTACAATTATGCAAATTGGAAGTTCAAGATGTAGACTCTGCTAGAAGTGCAGAGTGCTTGGACAATTGTGAATGGGATGAGCTGAAGCCCGCGGTTGGATCAACATCGATCCCAGCTTGGGAGAAACGAGAAACTAGAGCAAGGACAATGTTAAAGATTTCAGTGAAAGACTGCATTATACCGCACATCAGAGAAGGTAAGTCAACTAATGAGATCTGGGGAATTCTGAAGGAATTGTACGAGATCAGGAATTTGAATCGTCTTCTGTTCCTCAAGAGTAAGATCCTGTCCATGAAGATGGAGGAGAATGAAACAATTGCTTCATTCATAGCAAGGATTAAGGATCTGAAGAAAAACTAGTAGACATTGGTCATATAATTGACGATACGGATCTTGTAACCATTACAATGAATGGTGTCACTGATGATTATCAAATGTTCATCACTAGGATAAATGCCAGATAGAAGATCCTGCATTTTCAAGAGTTGACAAGTATACTGATGTAGGAAGAAGAGAGGAGATTAACTCTAAAGCCCTAGAGTATCGATCTTCCATTGATGGCAAAGAAAAACTTCTACGAAGGGAAAGGAGATCCACAATAGTAAAATAAAGAAAGTTCATAGAAACGGCCAAATCAGAACCAAGGTATGCATCACAATAAAAAATACTCTAAAACTATATGTTTCTATTGTGGAAAACTAGGTCATATTGCTAGGGAGTGTAGGAGAAAGAAATATCATGAAGAACAATAGAAGCTAAAATGACATGCAAGTAATCTCACAAATGGTGAACAGGTGCAGAATTTCAGATTATTCATGGCAGATCGTGATGAAAATGTTGATGTAGACATCTAGTATGTAGATTTAGGAGCGTCAACACACATGACAGGGAATAAGAACTAGCTCGAGGATTTTAAAGAAATCAACAAAGGTGTACAGATTTACCGAGGTGATGATAGAAGTCATCAAATCCAAGAGTGTGGGAAAGTTTCCGTCATTCTACCTAATGGTAATATCAAACAATTTTTTAATGTTATGTATGTGCTTGACATAACAAAGAACTTGATTTCGGTATCTATCATTACAGATCAAGATTTGAAAGTTGAATTTTTAAAAACTAACTGTTACATTAAAGATTTGGTAGATGGCATGAAGACAATTTCTACAGGAATCCGAACAGGAGGACTATACAAGTTGGATGTGAGACCTGCACTAGTTCAAGCATTGACAGCAACGAGCCTAACTAGAGCTTTGGCATTAGAGATTCAGCCACATCAACTACAATGATTTGTTGTTATTACAGAAGAAGGAAATGGTAAGAGATATTCCTATGCTAAAGAAAGTACATAATGATTGTGATGCCTGTACTTTAGGATAAATCCATAGAGAAGAATTCCCTGTTAGAGTAGAAAAGAAACAGAGGGATATACTCGAATTAATGCACATAGACCTTTGTGGACCGATGCAGACAAAATCATTAGGAGGTGCACTGCGTTTTCTACTGTTTATTGATGATTGTACGAAGTTTTCTTGGGTGTATTTCTTAAGTAAGAAGAGTCATACATTCGAATACTTAAAGCAGTTTAAAAATATGATTGAAAGACAAATAGGGAAACAGATAAAAATTCTTCATTCTGATCAAGGGGGAGAATACAGGAAGGATGAGCTTATCAGACATTGTAAAGATCATGGAATTTTGTAGCAGTTCACAGTACCCCATACTCCTCAGCAGAATGGAGTAACGGAAAGAAAGAACAAAACACTAGTGGAATGTGCTAGAAGTATGCTGAAAGGTAAGAATCTGTTGAATGGTTTTTGGGCTGAAGTAGTGAATACTGCAATTTATTTGAAAAATAGGAGTCCCACAAAAATTCTTGAGTCTAAAACTCCTTTTGAAGCATTATATGGATATAAGCCTGTAGTAAAACATTTAAGAATATTTGGATCTAAATCATTTTCCCACATTCCAAAGGAAGATAGAAGAAAATTAGATTCAAAAGCCATCATATGTACTTTTATAGGGTTTGTTTGTCATATAAAGCATACAGATTATTTAATCCCTCTACTCACAAGATTTTTGTTAGTAGAGATGTTAAATTCCATGAGTAGGATCATGAAGAACCTGATGAGCACTATGAGGAATGGGACATTCCATACTTTGTGGATGAAGAAGCAGAGAACAATCAGGGTCAACAACAGACAAAGGCAGAGAATGAACAACAACAACATCAACAACAATAGTAGTAGGAAGAAAAAGTAAATGATGATCAATTAAGGTTTGAAATCACCACCCCACCACTCAGGAGATCAGGTAGGAAACCTCAAATCCCTGCAAGATATAGGGAAAATTCTTTTATAACTAGTATGAAGAATGTGGTTGAACCGTCTAGTTATACAGAAGCAAATGAAAGTAGTGAATGGGAAACAACCATGGAACATGAATATGATTCAATAATCAGAAATAAAACTTGGGAATTGGTTGAACTTCCTAGAGGAAAACAAATCATAGGTTGTAAATGTTTATATAAACCAAAAATTAATGCAGATGGAACTATAGAAAAACTGAAATCTAGGCTGGTTGCAAAGGGGTACACACAAAAATAAGGGATAGACTATGAGAAACCTTCGCCCTTGTAGATAAATTGAACACCATCAAAATGTTAATCACTTTAGCTACTAAGAAACATTGGATGATGCACCAACTAGATGTAAAGTCTGCATTTTTGAATGGAGAACTAAAAGAAGAGGTTTATCTAGAGCAATTGGAAGGGTTTGTCCAGAAAGGAAAAGAACATTTAGTCTGTAGGTTGAAGAAAGCACTTTATGGACTAAAACAAGCTCCCAGGTTGTGGTATGAGAAAATTGATTCATTTTTTCTACAAGCTGGCTATAATAGAAGTAAGAATGACCCTAATCTTTACACCATGAAAGATGAACAAGGGTGTGTAGTGTTTATTTCATTATATGTAGATGATTTGATAATTACAGGTGATGCTACATATCTAATTGATGAAATCAAACAACAAATGTCACAGATGTTTGAGATGAAGCACCTTGGTGAACTCAGATACTATTTAGGTCTTGAAATTTGGAGAGATTCAGGTCAAACATTTATGTCCCAAGAAAAGTATGTCAAAGGCCTATTAGAAAAGTTTAGAATGGATCAGTGTAAGCCGGCACCAGTACCATTGCATCAGAACATCAAATTGCAGTGCGAGGATGGCTCAAAAGTAGTGGATGCAACAATGTGCTAAGCCAATTTATGTCTAAGCCACTTGAAAGCCATTGGAATGCAGCAAAGAATGTTTTGAGGTATCTACAAGGTACTGTAGATTATCAAATTATTTACTGGTGCAGGGATACACCTGAACATACCCACAATATGCATATTAAAAATGCATCCACAACTGTCCTAGGATATTTAACTCTGCAATGGAGTTAAATCTACAGACCATAAATGGTCAAGAGGCCCATTCATCAATTCCTAAGTATAGGAATTTAATCGCCTGAAACCTCCTATCGGGACTCATAAATCATCCCCAAGCCTTCAATGAGGCTTTGATTAAAGTCTTCCTTTATATTCTTCGTAGCAGAACTTAAATCCTTCAGAGCCTTTATAATCCTTCACCCACGCATATATATATATATATATATATATAATATATATATATATATATATATATATATATATATATATATGTATATATATATATATATCTTTCTCCCTTATAACATGGGATCATATATAAATAAAACACATAAACCATATATCATGCTTTTCCCTTCTAAAAACCACTTATAAAGGAAACATACCTTTACAAAGGAAAACTTCACTTTCCTTAGCTTTTCTGCCTTCCCGTACAGACTCGCGCAGTTTCCGAGATTAAACCTCCATCGTAATTGGCTATCGCTATATTCAGGACTTATCATTATGTGGTTATTGCCCCTCCTCCGATTCCGATATGACTATCGGAAGTTGTAAACACATGCTTTATGTGAAAAGGCCCGCACTATTGGAAATATTAACTATTTGGGAATACAAAGGAAATTCCCTCCGTTCATACCTTCCGGATTTCAAAATGTATAGACCCGAATCTATGTATCGTCGGGTCCGACACTGTAAAGTTCCTCTGACAAACGCCGATTGACCCCAACGCCCAATCGCCGATATATTGCCAATGCCGATCGCCAATATCGCTATCGGTCATATCGCAATTCCACTAAACTGCTGACCCTTGGCGCCTCCAGCTGCCAATATGCGATTTAATCGGGACCGTTGATATGGCAACGATCCAATGGTCCATGATTAATCACACTCACTCTTTACAAACTTCCAAGGTTTATTCTGATAGGTCAACACATCAGTATACTGATTCTAATTCTCAGCAGAATTCATGAGACTGTCCATTAGTCTCTCTTCTACATCATCCGTTCTAATGATGTCTTCTTGCTTGGGTTCACAGTAGTGAACTTCTTCTCCCTTAACTTGGTACTAATTATCTTCACTTTGAAATTGTTTTCTTCCTTATGCCTCTTTATCATTTTCAAACAACCTCTGCTCAATCTCTTTGATCACATACTCATACTCACTCATGTTGCTTAATGAACCCACAAACAAATTATTACACCTTCTTGTCTCCATGGCTACTTGAGACACATCTTCTTCTTTAGAAACTATAACTGCAGCTTCTGTTTTAACGTTAGGTTCTCTCATCAGTTTCACCAGTAGTTTAATTTCCTCTTCACACTTAGCAAGCACTTCATGACAATGCTTTTTTCTTCCAGCTTCATCCTTCACATGTTGTGTTACAACATTAAAACACTGTCTTCCTTTGACCCTTGTAATCTCAAGGTCTTTCTGCTGTAGCAAATCACTACTTCCCTCCTTCAAGCCTCTCCATCATACTCTGTTCTTCTAGAGTACTCCTCCAGACTTTTGACATCTTCAAAATACTATCCATCCTCTTCAAAACACTCTTTTGTTAGTGTTGCTTTTCTCTTTGCTAAGTCTTTCCCATAGACTTCCTCTTCCTTAACATCTTTCAGTAAATGTTTTTCTTCCCTATTGTCTGTCTCAATAGTTTCCATGGCTATCTCTACATGACCCCCTATGTCTACTAATTACAATGATTTTCCTTGGGATGAATGCTCCTGCATCATTTACACTGGCTCTTCTGATGTTATATTGCAGGATTTGCAGATTTAGATTGGGCAGGAAATGTAGATGATCACAGATCTATAACAGGTTATGCATTCACTCTTGGATCTGGGGTGATCACATGGAGCAACAAGAAGCAAAACACAGTCTCCTTGTCCTCAGCCTAAGCATAGTATCAAGCCAAGTGAGCAACAACGTGTGAGGCGGTTTGGATACGAAGACTTCTCAAGGATGTTGGGGAAGAACAAACAGTTGCAACAACAATCATATGCGACAATCGGAGTTCAATCAAGCTGGCCAATAATTTGGTGTTTTACAAAAACACTAAACATATTGATACTCAATTCCACTTTGTCAGGGAGAAAGTGCAATCCAAAGAAATTCATCTGGAATATTGTAATACATGTGATAATTTTGTGGTCATTTTCACTAAGCCTTTTGAAAAAGTTAAGTTTCAAATGTTTAGGGAGATGTTAGGCATATATGTGAACCCATCTCCATTAAGGGGGAGTGTTGAAGATAATCGAGAATATTCTAGATTAGGTAGAGTTGGTTCACGTAACCTTAGGATAGGAATTAGTTTCTATTTCTTAAGATGTTGTTCTAACTTCCCTAAAACCATGTTTTCTATTTAATATATAATGTGCATGAACAATATAGAGCGTTCTGCAAAGCCAGACTCTCCTGATTCAGAATCTCTTTAACTAGTGGGTTTTATTTTTTAATACAAAGATTGACATTTTTATCAAAGACAATATTAATGATAGACATTACAGGCAAAAGGCAGTAACTCGAGATCATCTGGCTAAACTTCAGCCTGAACTTCATTCCCCCAGCAATTTACTAAAGCGTAGCCCCAATGGTTCCCCTTCAATATCAAAGGAAGCCTCCGACTGATAAATGAAAATGCTGGCACCATTGCTACTGAAGAAACAAATCTAATTTCAACGTCCATAATCGTAAGTCCCCATGTAGAAATCAGAGATTCCTAGTGAGTAATGTTGTAGGTCATGAAATCGAAACTTTGAAAGAAAACTTAACATGAAGAAATTAGAATTCCTTAATTATTTGCATCTTAGTCTGATCCACCTAGATAAACGAAAAGTGCGACGCGGAGCATTTACGACTGAGTTGAGCATTGCCATTAAATCGTCAGCACAGTCTATGTTGAGTAGCCAACAGACACTACGATCTTTAACAGAAGATAGATTTTCCAGATGGAGGCAAAATAAAGATTTGCTGTAGATAGATATTTACATGTGGGAAATATGAATTTTTTCTACCCTACTCGCTTCTTCGCAGAAAAACACCGACCGAGCTTTGAGCAGTTGATAAAAAGATCTCGAAAATCCAATTTGACAGAATTCTTACTAAATTTTCACAAAATGAAATCTTGTGATTCAAAAATTTATATTATAGATGGGAAAAAATCTTTTAAATATACCTAATGTGGACAAAAATTACTATATATAATACATATTATTAATTAAATATATTAAAAAAATTTCTTCAAATTCTTCTATTGAATGCAATGTTCCACTTTGAAATATATGGAAGTATGATTTAAATTATATTTTAAAGAATTTCATTAAATTGAAACATTTCACTTTGAGAAATATGAAGGCAATTAAATAATGTAATGGTTGGTTAAACTATTATTTTACATCACTTAGATTACATAATTTTTAATCTAGATTTTAACAATATTTTTTTCAAAGTCAGTGAGATAATAGTTAGTTAAATTATTATTTTATTTGTTTAAATGATATTTTTAATATCAATATTTTCAAATACTTTATTCATTTTGAAAGGTCATAAGGTAATTAATGCAAATGTAAAATTTTTATATCTCTTTTACCATATATTGGAATCTAGTTATGTAAGTGATGGTGAAATTGTACTACTCAATTTTGCCTAAAATGAAATAAAAATTAATATCTTAAAAATAAGAAAAAATCACAATTTTATTAAAAATTATATCACTTAAAATTAATATTGTAATTGTGCCTTTATTACAAAAATCGTTTTCTTAATTTATTAGTCCGTTTATTATGCTTGATAAAAATCTCTTCTGGAGCGTTCGTTTCACTTGTGTAGAATGTATATTTGTTGTTCATATTTAGTATATTCATATATATTTGTGATGTTTGCACACACACACACACATAGCTAGTTTTAGTTACCCTATTTCAAATGCAACTTAACAACATATTTTTACCATTTTTTCAATATTCTCTTTACTATAATAAGGTAGAAATATTTTTTGGTTTGGAAATATGGCTCTAGTGTTTTAGTTCCAACTTTTAGAGACTATAAGTACGGGGTCATTAGCAGTATTGTATGGCTAAAAAACACTTTTTTTATCTATTCATGGATGTCTTCATTGTTTTTTACTCTAATTTAACTATATTCACTAAGCAAGAGTATCTACAATGTAGCCCTTATTCAAATGTGGTAAAAATTCAATAATTAAGCTATGCGGCCTTGTTTAAGATTGTTTTATTAAAATTCAATTGGGATTATTTTGAATTGTTGGGTAGAATGGTTGTTATCTCTCTGGTCGAGGTTTAATTTCTTGCTAGTGACATAATGATGAGAAATATTGTTGTAATGGCTATGAACCTATAAATATTGTTGTATTGACCCTCATGTTTCTTTTTAAGAACTTTGATTTCTCGCTTTGAAACTTGTAATTAGTAAATGTGACTCTTACTTTAAAGATTTAGCAAGAAATAAAATGAAAAAAAAAGAAAAAAGAAAAAATAAATGTGTATTACCAATATAATTTTAGTTGAATGTAACATAAAGGAAAAAAGATTTGGATATTATTTTATAAAAGGCAAAAAAAAAAATGAATGTGTGTTACTAATATAATTTTTGTTAAATATACTTCACAATTTACACTTTTGTAAATGCGACATATTCTTGTTTCTTTTTAAGAACTTTGATCTCTAGCTTTCAAACTTGTAATTAAAAAATGTGACTCTTACTTCAAAATTTTAACAAGAAATCAAAATGAAGAGAGAAAAAAAATGAAGATTATTTTATAAAAGAGAAAAATTAGTATGTGTTATTAATATAATTTTAGTTGAATGTACTCTACAATTATACATCTCGCTTTCAAACTTATAATTAGTAAATGTGACACTCACTTTAAAGATCTAGCCAGAAATAAAAAAGAAGAGGGAAAAAATGTTTGGAGATTATTTTATAAAAGGTAAAAAAAAATGAATATGTGTTAGTAATATACTTTTAGTTGAATATACTCTCCAATGATATTTTTGTAAATGTGACATATTCCTATTTCTTTTTAAGAGCTTTTATCCCTCACTTTGAAACTTGTAATTAGTAAATGTGACTCTCACTTTAAAGATTTAGCAAGAAATCAAAAAGAAAATAGAAAAAAAAAGTTAAAGAGATTATTTTATTAAAGGGAGAAAAGAAAAATGAATATGTTATTAATAGAATTTTAATTAAATGTACTATACAATTATATTCTTGTAAATGTGACATATTTTGTACTTTATAAGAATTAAAGTAGATTATCGAGTTATATAATTAAATATATCATAGTCACGTGGTGGAAAGATAAATGTTATTTGTAAATATAGTTAACACAGATTTATGGTGATGATGATGATGGTGGTTAATGTCCACTGAGACCAAATTGGTCTATCAGACCTATAATTTTCTTAGTTTTTAATTGTCTGGCTTCTCGTCTTTCTTGGCGAGATTGGTGTTGTAGCTTTCTTTTTTTTCTTTACGGTCTTCCAACTTCCTTTATCTCGAGATTGGTGTTGTAGCTTTCTTTTTTTTCTTTACGGTCTTCCAACTTCCTTTATCTTGCATCTCCTTCATCTCTTCTGGTTCTTGGGACATTGGTGTCTTAGCTTCACAATCTATTGTGTTCATCATTTTGAAGATAGTTGGAGAAGAAGTTTGGTCTAGGAGATCTGCTTTGCTGGTAAATGAAGATTTATTCTGTGCGGCATTTGAATCCTCATAACTGTTGATGCTTGAGGGGTTGTCAAGTTCACTTTCCCCCTACTTGTCTTGAGAGTTGTTTCTTTCGTGCCCGATTTCTTGTGATTCAGAGTTTTCTCGAGAGTATTCTTCTTTGATAACAGTGTAGTGTTCTTTCTGTGCTCTTCCCACCTTGTAGATCTGTGGTGATTTTTTCTAGCAGAATTTTTTTGGGAGGCTTTTCTGGCAATTTTTGGCTAGATGGCATGTCTCAAAGCAAGATCGACATCTAAAGAGGACACTTTCATAATCGAGTTTTTGTTTCCATACAGTCTTTACTTGTTAGGTTTATTTCAGCTGGGAATCTGGCGCTGAAGTCCATTTCTACACAGATGCATGCATAGGTGGTTCTGGCATATTCCTCTGTTTCTGGGCACTTGCAGTAAAATTTCACAATTGCATTTCCAATGGCTTTTAGCGAGAATAAATTCTAGAGATGCAAGGGTAGGTTTGGCAATCTCACCCAAACTCGTGCTGAGGTTATGACTGTTGTTGAGGGATCGAATGATGGGTTCCATGGCTTCACGAATAGGCTTGAGTTTTCCGAAAACCAAGAGTCGGAATCTAGAATACATTGTCTGCTTTCAGGGTTTTCAAAATCTACTATAAAGAAACCCCTAACACAGGGATAGATATACCATAAACCAAAAAAATATTATGCTTAAACTATTTGCACAATAATATAAATATTGAAAGATATATCTTTTATTTTATAATAAAATAAAAAATATTATATTATAAAATAAAAAATATTATATTCAACTATTTGCCTAATAATATAAATATTAAAAATATTATATTTAGACTATTTACATGATATATATAAATATTAAAGATATATCTTTTATTTATAATAATAGAAATAAAGTTGAAAATAAAAATTTGTTTTTAAAATTAAGGGAGTTTTATTATATTTTTAACTTGTTTAACTTTAACTAAATACATATTAATCATAAAAAATACCATATGCACAAATTATTTTTCAATAATTTTTTCGAAGAATAAAATTTTATGGATAACCTTAATTTCTTTTTAATTAAAAATATCTCCATTATATCACTGAGATTATAGTTTCATCCTTAAAACCTTTTATTTAAAAAAATTGCTACTTATTAAATCATTTATCCCATTCATCTCTTGGAAGAGTTAAATCTCTTTTCAATGGGAAATCTTTTCCGTTACAGTTAAAATGCTACGGGAAATTGTAGTTCATCCTCGGAAACAATTT
>APFE031185462.1:96431-129049 GCA_000404065.3 Pinus taeda
TCCATTACTAAAGAAACAAATTTAGTCCAAAATTAACCTTATCCATAACTTTTTAAAGCATTTCAAACCAAAACTTTTTCAACTACGGAATTTTCCATATAAAAGTTTGACTCTTTTTCCACCATCCAAATCATATAATATAAAAAAATTAAAATAAACAAAATCATAAATTAAATTCACCATAAATATTGTAATAATTAAAAAATACAGAAAAATTGAAATGAAATCTTAATGTGGGATTGAAAAAACTAACTAGACAAATCTCAAACTAAATCCTATACTAAAAATATAAATCCTATACTAAAAATATCCGTTAAGATATACATTTGCTGAGCTGGCGTGATGACAAAGAGGCCCCGGTTTGACTAACTCTCCGCGCCCACAAACACCCACATGTCCATTACCCTCGGTTTTCCCAGCCCCCGGATAACGCCCGCACATAGTTTTCTGTCCTCTACTGATATGTCACTCCATTCCATTCTATTTAATGACCAGACATACCCTGAGCTCATTGATTCGTCCGTGCTTGTAGTCTTCTGGTATCAATCCCGACTTTCTATTTTTAATTAAGTCACATTGCTGGCCCTAGTTTAGTTATCTGTGGCGGGTTACAGCAACTACTTGGCAAGTTTTCCATGGATATTGTTATGGATTTTTATATTGCAGAGGATTATGTGAGAAGCCGCTGCAACTCAAATATGTCGATGCAGAAACGAGATGGCCACGTTTCCATGAATGGTGTTAATGCCACGGACGAGAAAAAGTTGTCGCCAGCAGACGACAAGAATAAGCTTCCCTCCTCTGCGTTGAAGATTAGGATGTCTACTTGTAGCAGTGGTACTTTTAGCAGCAGTTTTTTGGAGGATGTACTTATTAATTGTTTCGCTTCATAAAGTGACGTCCAACGGTATCCACAACCTGAATCTGCAACTAATAGTTAGCGGAGAAGTAGCTGAATGTGGTCATTCTCAACTCCAGAAATGGTAATCTCAATTTTGTGAATATGTGTCTTCATTTTTGCCCAAAAGCCTCTTGTGCTTCTGGGGGTCGGATCGGTTGTTGTACATTTATTACCTTCTGGTTAATGTGATGATAATTTCTATATATTTGATCTTTTCTGAGTCGTTGATGTAAGCCAAATTGGCATGATAATTTAAATCTGCAACGGCCTGCAAATGTAAATGATGCTGTAGGCAACACGAGCATTTACTCCATTAATGGAGAGTTACACTTCTTAGCGAGGGAATACTTATTTTTGTAAAACTCCGAATTTATTAAACACTTATATGATCAAACAATATCTCCCCGACTAAAAATATTAATGGCCATGGCTTTATAATACTTGTCCTGAATTACATGATAAAACAAACTCTCTCTAATTCAGAAATTTCATGGTTTTATAATCCTTGTCCTCCAGTGTTTAATAATATATGTCCAGCAGTAGCATCTGCAGCAGCTATTTGCTCAGTGGCAGTTTAGACTCGAAGGTTCCTTGTTATATCTATTGAAGCCATTGGGATTTCTTTTTCTGTCCTATGAGATCCTTAATCCCTGGACTCTGTCACTCAACCTGCGATTTTGTCTAACCAAATTTTGTCAAAATCTCAAGCCAAAACTTCTGCCCTCATATTAGTGTCTGGACCCTCAAACCAAGTGATCTTGTAGTGGCTACGATGGTCCACCGATGGTCCACCTGAAGCCAAACTCCACAGCCACAATAGCCACAGCTGCAATAGTCTCTTTGTGGCAATCAGAAAGATCCTTTATCTTCTGAGGAGGAAATGTCTTATTCCCCATCCACAAAAATAAGACATTTTGTGTTATTTTGTGGTTGTTGATCGCCATTCGCTCGTTTCTGGCTTTCCTTATTTCCCAAAACAAATAGAGGGGTTTTTTTTAAATTTCCTCGACGGATTTATTATACTTCCAAAAAAAGTTGCATCTGCAGCAGCCATTTGCTCTGTGGCAGTTTAAACTCAAAGGTTCCTTGCTAGCCTGTGGGATTTCATTTTGTCAATTCTATGAGATCCTTAATCCTTGTACTCTGTCGCTCAACCTTGGATATTGTCTAGTCAATTTTTGTTAAAATCTTAATTCTGAATTTCATGAAGTAGTTTTTGTTAAAATTTAAATTCCAAATTTGGAAAAGAAAATTCTTAACTGTTCTGAATTTGATTAAGCAGTTTCTTTAAAATTCTGAATTTGATTGAGCAACATTTATTAAATTTTATGAGATTGATGAAATTATAATTCTTTATTAAAAAATGAGCTATTTCTCTCAAATATCTTTAATACAATTAAATTTAATCTGGCCGTGCAAATAAATTGTACAATATTAACATCCCATTATCTATTATTCAAAATGATTATAACTGATTTTAGATTAAAATATACATTTCCTCTTTTTTCTTTCAATGCAATATTAACATCCCATCCTCCATTTTTCAAAATGATTCTTTGTAGTTTTTTTTTTGTAATTTATTTATTTTTGGAAAAAAAACAAATTTTAGATTTCAAATATATTATATTATTAAAAACAGAGATATAGTATTTTATGGGAGGGGTTGAGGACCGGAGTCAAGAATTAAGGTATCCCAAAAATCGTCCAACCTCGACCAAGTTTCACACAATTTTGTCCTCACATTTCACTAGTGAACAGATGGTTTTTCATCCAACGTTAGAGCTAATTCCCTACACTTAATTAACCGAAAAAACAAAAAACCACTAGACAACCCCGTTTGTGAATATTCTTCCACAAAAATCAAGTCTGAACAATTTTCTACCTCTAAATCTCATATGAGACAGTACGTCCATTGATAATATTTGGAAAGAACTCGGAGAAGAGTACCCAACCTCATAACTCGTCACTGGTTTTACATTAACAGAATCAAACTTCAAGTTCTGAGACAATATAATTTAGCTCTTTAATGTAATTAAGTGGGTAAGAAGAAAGTCTTGAGAAAGTATTGGTTCTGGTTGTAGGGAGTGTGTTATTGCTGGAGGTACAAAAAATTCAGCAGTTATTATACGATTTAATAAACTAAAACTCTTCATCAATCTGTAAGCACTAGCGTTGTTGATGACGATCAGCAATCTCGTGAATTTGCAATTGGGTGTACTGCAGTTTTCTTTTTCCACAAAGAGGGCATGATCTTTTTATTTTATGTGAACCTAAATTTTTGAATGAGATAAAATCTAATTAAAAAACATTGAGGATTCGAGTGAGCTAGAAATTTTTAGGGATTAAATTTCATGAACAAAATTCTTAATAATAAATGAAACCCAACTTCTGACCAAATCTCCAGAAATTTTGGGTCAATTTCTATTTTATAGAATAAGAAAAAAAACCTACTAGGAATATCCCTTATCATACAGAGATGGTAAAAATACCATGAAATAAAGTTGTATGTGATGGAAGATTGCCAGCATTCGGTTTGATTTTGTTAAGCCATATAGGCTCAAGGTTCATATCAGATTTGATTTCTTTGATTTGTGAGAATTGGATGGTCGCACTAATGATAGATTTTCTAAACGAGGAGGTCTGGAATTTGAGTTGCTATAATGTCCAATGTATGGTTAAGCTCAACATCCTCTCACGACATTGCAGGCCTGTCTTGTTTATTATTAAGTCATGTCCTGTCTGGTTTATTATTAAGTCAAAAAACTGTTGTTGGGAACTATAGGGTTCAATTAAAATAATAAACTAAACTTGGCCATGAATATAAATAATTTGCATAATTTGCAGCACATGGCTTTAACGGGCACTATGTATGTATGTGGCCATTCATTACGGTGCAATGTGCTTATGCATTATTATGATAAATGGGTAAGAATAAAGTTATCATAATTCTTTTCAGAGATGGACTTTAATAGTGTTTATTGGAAAAGGTTGGAGATGGACTTTAATGATGTTTATTGGAAAACGCTACGACCATGGCTTATATTATTATGTTATAACTGTTATTGGTTTTACAACCCAAAACACGTGGCAGTTTTTAATTGGTGTGGGCTATAAAGGGTTTCCTTAAGGGGAGGACACTTTATCATTTTATTTTTAAAGTAACCTAACTACGTGGCAGTTTTTAATTGGTGTGGGCTATAAAGGGTTTCCTTAAGGGGAGGACACTTTATCATTTTATTTTTAAAGTAACCTAACTTATTGATTTGTTCCCTGATGAGGGTTAAATTTTGGGAAAGTTGCATATGGACACTTTATCATTTTATTTTTAAAGTAACCTAACTTATTGATTTGTTCCCTGATGAGGGTTAAATTTTGGGAAAGTTGCATATGGAATATAACGGGTAAAGGTGTGAGGTGGATAAATGGAGCTTTATTTGTGTATGTCATAAATTTATATGATTGGGGATGGCGACTTTTATTTCATACTCTATAGCATTTTAAATGCGGCTTGATATGGCCACTCGATACCCCGATATAACACGCTGCCATGCCACTGCCATTGAAAAAGAAACGGAGATCAATATGCTCTGGGTATCGAGCGGCCATGTCCGGCCGCATTTAAAATGCTATAAGGTTTGAAATAGGAGTCGCCATTGGGGATCGTTATGCCATGCACAGATTATGATTGTCTATTGTGATTTGATAGATAATCGGGAATAGACGTGGGTATAAATGTTTGAATAGATGTGGGTATAAATGTTTGAGGTTTTTAATGGGCACATATAAGGGCCTAGAACACAATAATCATCAATTGGTTCAATTCATTTTTAGTTGAAGTGGATCACAATTAAGATGGTTAACATTATTGAAGTTAATGATGTGATATAATTTTTATGGAATAATTCTTAATATTTAATGTTGTGGATGGGTTGTAAATTTAAAATATTGATAAGGTAATTTAAGTATTTAATTGAACAATTATTGTGTAGTGTACATAATGATGTGATATATTTTTTATGGCATGATTTTTAGTGTTTAATGTTGTGGATGGGTTGTAAATTTAAAATATTGATAAGGTAATTTAAGTATTTAATTGAACAATTATTGTGTAGTGTAGAGGTTTTTAAAAATTATAATTTTATAATATTTTTTAGGCTTATGGTGTGTAGCATACCCACTCAAGCTCCTAATCTCATAATGCTTCTAATTTTGTGGTTAATTTCCAATGCTTATATTGTTCCACTATGACACTTAATGTCTCTAACCATGGACAAAAGTCACTCTAGGCTTTGGCACCTCTGGTTGTGGAGTCCCAAGGGCCCAAAAATCAATTGCCAAGCTCAAACAATAGGAATTCATACTTATATTTGTTATATATACTTACAACATCTTCTACCCACTTAGAAAATGCTATAATATTTATCAGATTGCTTTCATCACAAATCCAAACAATTCTCTAGGCTTAACGAAATAACAAACAAGAATGTAACCTCCAACACAATGCAAGCTTCTCTATTTTTATTTTTTGACAAGGTAATCACTCTTTCCCAAGAGAGTTTTTTGGTCCTCTTTCAATCGCAATTTGATATCTCAATTTGATATGTTTATGTGATTTGAATGCATTTCTGTGATTGATATATCACCTAGTACATACATACATACATACATACATATAATGCTTTGACTGCATTCATGTAAGATAAAATGTCAAGTAGTGTTAGTTATCTACTTATAACCAAGGAAATCCAGGAATTATATTTCTATTATAGAAGTGAATTCTAAGAGATCTATCCAATTGTGAGGCCATAATGTTGTTCGATATGGGAAAGCTACAACAGTACATTAGTGTCCATTGATCTCTATGCTTGTATTAGTGTCATGGACTATAACCTATTTGGAAATATTAAGATCACCTTTAGAGGGAAAGGGTTTCTTGAGGGACTACTAAGTAGGGAGAGGGTTTTGATATCCTTAATCTCTCCCTACATATTGTCTACCATTGCACTTAACAAAAATGAGATCCTTATAGGCCATGAGATCTTAGATGTAAATAGGCCATGGCTTCTTGCATGGTCCCTCCGACAACATGTCCATTATATCTTATAGAAAACCAATGCCAAGTACAAGTAGTGACATGACTAACACATGGTTTTGCATAAATGTAACTAACAAGGTGTGGTTACATATACAAAAATAACAACTCAGGACCCTCATAGAGGCTCAGACCACTTTGATGTGGGCTGATTTGAATTTTAAGGGGGCTTATAGTCTAAGATTAGATGTACAAGTCATATAGTCATATTTTATGTAAAGGGAAATTGATATATATGTAACAGACTAAGTAAAACCTAGAATTAAAGGTGACTTCATCAATAACATTCCTTATAAGAAGGAAATATGAAGAGAGTGAAGACCGAGAATGTGAGGTCCCAAAATTGGCCTCATTGCATGTAATGTTTCATCTTAATGGGATCTTTCTTCTCCAATTTCTCTCTCTCTCTCTCTCTCTCTCTCTCTCTCTCTCTCTCTCTTCATATTTTTGTGATGTATTTAGTTCTTGCATTTTTATCAATGTTCTTGTGATTATTTTCAAGGGAAATCTACATATTTTCTCTCTTCCTCTCTTGGCATTCAAGCCTCCTAAATCTTATCCCTCAAGATTCGGATCATGTGCCTTACACAATCATAAAGGTTGTGGGTAAAAATGATTTTGGATTGAGTATTCCTCCTTTCCTTTGCTTGCAGCCAATTTTTATTACGGGGTTGCTTCGACCATATTTTCCACCTTTGTTGGACACCTCGAAAGAAGTTGAGTAATTGGCCTCCATATAAATCAATCATGAATGCATTGAATAGGTTATAATGGTTTAGATCATGGACACCAAGAGAAAGGATACCTACAAACAAAAAATAAGACTCTACCAGGTTGTCAAAGTAGGGAACCTTTTTGGTGAAGACAAGTAACTCAGTAGTAGCAAAATTTAATAGAAGTTTCCCCATTTAATGAGGGAAATTTACACAACGAAGACCATTTCTTCCCAAATGGGGAGGAATGTTCCATTTAGATATCGGTGACCACACACCTCTTCCGTTGTCTCAATAATTCTCTATATTCTTGGTAGTTTTTATATGGTTTTTGGGTCCCGAACATATAGGGCCATTTTGAGACCCTAAATGATGTTTTTTTAGAAATTTGAGGGATCACAGGTTGCCATGGAAATCCATAGCCCTAGTCAAAGTACTAGTCTTTGGATACTTATTTTGAATGAGCGATTGTTGATCCAAAAGTTTATGACTTGATTTATAATTATAAGTGTGGTTAAGCTAATGAGTGAATGCAAATACTAAACTTGAATAAATAAAGAGAAAAAAATAATGAGACAAGAAGAACTCAAGTTGCTAATGGAGTTATCCCAGTGTGGGCTACGCCTCTGGGCTAGCTTCTAATAAGTGACTTCTCTATTAAGTGATATAAACAATGAAGTTTACAATCACCAAATCTTGAAATTGCAAAAAATATCACCCCCAACTTTGTTACAAAGATAGTGGTATATAGAAAACCACTTCAACCCTCTTGGACAACCAAAAAAAGGCTTCAAAAACAATTATTCTTCAAAATTATATGGAGTTTACATAATATAAGAGTAACTCTACTTGACAGTCTTCACAACATACTACTCACTAGCCCATTGCAAAGGTCATGTAGTTATCTAGTAGAGATCACAGGTTCAACCCCACATTCTGTTATGATATATTCAATGCTTTGTTATAACAAAGTTTAAATATTTGTTGTTTGTTATGTTGAACAAAACATTACCATGGCATTTGTTATGTTGGGTTATTTGTGAAGGGGTCACAAGGTTGAATCTTGTTGACCTCTATTTCCAAACCCTAGTTTTAATAAACTTTAAATAGCATACCCCTCACTAACCACATAAGTTTATCTATTGGCATAGTGGTTAATTGGTTGGTGCTGGTGGGTGAAGGTCACAAGGTCATGTTTGCGGACCTCCACTTCTTGAAAATGAAAAAATAACAAACTTCGAAAAGGGAACTTCTATTAGCTCTAAAATGATGAATAATTGGCATATTGGTAAAATTGTTGGACTGTCTATGAGAGTTCACGAGGCCGATCCTAGTCATCACCATTTTAAATCCATGTTGGTTTAGAAAAATTTAAATATAATTACTTTTGTAACCTTGTAATTGACATTTGATGTCATGATGGTGGAACATTTTGTTGATAACAATGAGGCTATGGGATCGATTCACCCTGATGATTTTTTCACCAACCATCGTAGCCATATTGAAGTTGCCACATGGCACCCCTTCACTGGTCCTCACGAAATAAAGTTTCCTTATTGTACAAAGATGGTAAAAAGATGATGAAATAAAGTTATATGTGATAAACTATTATCAAATGTGAGTTGTTATAATGTCCAATGTATAATGAAGCTCAACATCATCTCACCACATTGGATGTCTGTCTGGTTCATTATTAAATCAAAAAGTTGTTCTTGGAATTTGTGAGGTTGAAATAAAATTTTAAACTAAACTTGCCCACGAATATAAATAATTTGCAGCACATGGCATTAATTGGCACTGTCTATGGGGTCATTCATTACAATAGAATGTACTTGTGCATTATTATGATAAATGAGAAAAGCAGTAGTCTATAACGCGACTTTTTGAAAGCCTTTCCGGCGGATTTTTCCGGTCAAAATCCGGCAGTAATTCATTGGAATCCTAAGTTTGATAGCTAGTTTCTACACAATCAATGGCTCCCAGGGGTTTTCCAGGGCGTTGAATCCAAATATGTAGTTAAAAAACCATTTTGACTGCTAAAAATCAAGATCTAACCTCATTTCTTCCGCCGGATTCTGTCACCGGAATCTCCAAAAAGTCGCATTATAGACAACTCCAATGAGAAAATGGTATGCATTAATTACGTCGGAAGGATTTTTCTTATGAGGTTCTTCCTCGTAACATTGTAGTAAATTCGTCATTCTAAAATGAATATACCAAATTGAAGGTAGTCATGTCACCAAGGATAATGGGTGCTCGACTTTGAATTTCTCCACCACGAATTGATCTTGGCTTTAGTTTGTATTTCTTCTTTCCGCACAAAATTCGAGTCATCTATGTCTAACAGTTCGGCACCTATAGGGTGCGTCTATGTCTTCGCATTTTCTTATCCTTAATCAAGGTTTGGAATGTTTGGAATGGTTGATTGTGGGATTCATTGATGTAGATAAGATTAACCCTGCCAAATTCGCCCAATCAAATCTATAATTCAAATTTCGCAAGCTGCCTTTTCCTTTGAGAAAGTCTGGAGTGTCAAATTTCTTCTTGCTGATTGATTTTCAGGGAGTTTCCATTGTGCCAACTTGCATGTATGATGTTGAATTTTAAATGTGCCCTTATCTCTATCACCAAAAGCCTTCAAGTTTTATTTTCAAGACCATGTTTCTATTTGCCTTCAATAAAGGAATTCAACACTCAATGCAAATTTGGAGCAGGCTAGAACTTCATATATGCCAAAACCAACTCGAACTTTTTTTAATTGTCATCACGGATGTTGTAAATGGGATGAAAGTTGAAGCATGGAAAACAATTATAAGCCCCTCTCATCGGAAGTTTATAATCAAATAATTAACATGGGAGCTGCAATATTTCACACATCTGATATGGCCCATAGCTCTTGGTGCTCGGCCCCAGCTGTTCACCTTTGGTTCTTTCAGTATTATTGACCTACTTATGCCCCAAAACGATATAAATCATGACTTTTTAAATTTATATAACAACGACCCATAGGAGGTGAAAAGTGGCAGATGTTAACAGGTATTAGAGAAATGGATATCACAACTTTTAACAATGGAAATAATATAAAACTTGTGATGTAAAGAAGTCCTGATGAGGAGTAGACGTGATATAAACATTAAACCATTTTTTATATGCTCATCGAATCTGGAGGAATATCAGAAATCAGACGTTTTATGACTGTTACCATATAAAAAGTTTCGATGTAAGGGGAAGATACGATGTTCTGATTAGACCATCATTAATACATATATCGGGACTGGATATCGAAGCCTGGTAGATATTGGAAGTTGGAGGGGGAGGCACATTGGAATATTGATGATGGAGAGATTATCGGATATTGGAGTGAGATCTTATATCGCTATCGAAGATTGGAGGGAGTGTTGTCGGAGTTTTTTAAATGTGTCTCGAAAGGAAATCTCCAATATGCACTACCTTCGATATGCAGAAGAGGAAACAATGACGTGGAATGTGGGTCCTCCGACAATCACTTTATTATATAGTTCCAGAAGTTATATGACCACTTAATATATTCATTTTATTATTTAAAAGAGCCACTTTATGGATTGGAATTTGAATATCGGGGATTTCAAATGAATTCCTCTAATATCAAAGCTCCGAAATTAGATTTGATATATGCATTTTTTTCATTAGATCTTCCTCTGCTTTTATCAATAAGATAATTATTAATATGAAAGCCACTTTGTAATTGAAGACTTGGTCTTCGTCTTGGGGGCTATCTAATGAATTAAATAAAGTTTTGGAATGGTCGATTGTGGGATTCATTGATGTAGATCAGATTAACCCTTCCAACTTCACCCAATCAAATCTACAATTCAAATTTCGCAAGTTGCCTTCCCCTTTGTGAAAGTCTGGGGCATCGAATTTCTTCTTGTTGGTTGATTTTCAGGGAGATTCCATTGTGCCAGCCTGCATGTATGTTTCTGATTTTTAAATGTTCCCTTCTCTCTGTCACCAAAAGCCTTCATGTTTTATTCTCAAGATCATGTCTCTACTTGCCTTCATTTAGGGAATTCAACACTCAATGCGAATTTGGAGCAGGGTAGAACTTCATATATATACCAAAACCAACTCAGAAATTTTTTAATTGTCATCACAACATGTTGTAAATTGTGTGAAAGTCGAAGCTTGGAAAACAATCATATGCCCCTCTCATCGGAAGTTTCTAATCAGTGAATTAACATGGGAGTTGTGATATTTCGCACTTCCGATATTGCCCATAGCTCTTGGTGCTCGGCCCTAGCTTTGGGCCTTTGGTTCTTTGAGCCTTAGAGACCTATTTATGCCCCAAAACCATATAAATCACAGAATTTTAAATTTATATAACAAAAACCCATAGGAGGTGACAAGTGGCATATGTTAGTAGGTATCAAAGAAATGGATATCACAACTTTTAACAATGGAAATAATATAAAACTTGCAATGTAAGTAAGTCCCGATGAGGAGCGGACGTGATATCAACACTAAATCGTTATTTATATGCTCATCGAATCGAGAGGAATATCGAAAATTAAAGGTTTAAGATATTAGAGGTTTTACGATTGTTACCATATAAAAAGTTCTGATGTAAGGGGAAGATGCAATGTTCTGATTAGACCATCGTTAATATGTATATCAAGTCTAGATATTAGAGCCTAGAAGATATCGAAAGTCGGAGGGGGAAGTGCATTGGAATATCGACGATGGAGAGATTATCGGAGATCAGAGCGAGAGGTTATATCACTATCGAAGATAAGAGAGATATGTTATATTGGCATATCGACGAGATTGGAATATCACTATTGGAGATTAGAGGGAGTGTTGTCGGAGTGTTGAAATGTGCCTTGAAAGGAAATCTCTGATGTGCACTACCTCCGATATGCGGGAGTAGAAATAATAACGTGGAATGTGGGTCCTCTGACAATCACTTTATTATATGGTTTCGGAAGTTATATGACCACTTAATATATTCATTTCATTATTGAAAAGAGCCACGTTATGGATTGGACTTTGAATATCGGGGATTTCAAATGAATTCCTTTGATATCAAAGATCTGATATTAGATTTCATATATGCATTTTTTTCATTAGGTCTTTCTCTACTTTTATCAATAAGACAAGTCATGATATAAAAGCCACTTTGTAATATAAGACTTGGTCTTGGTCTCAGGGGCTATGTAATGAATTAAATAAATATATATATATAGAACTATAACTTAAAAAAAAAGGTAATATGCATTTTAATAGGCCAAGGTAGTGAAAAATATCCAACCTTAATTGGGTGCCATTTACAAACCAAACAACCAAATGAGATCAAAAAGTTATGATAGGAAAATAGGAATAGATTGAACTCATTGAAGAAATCTAAATTCTCAAAATAAAATAGTAATATGACTAACCATTCAATCAAAGGGTCCCCATAGTGATAATTAAGTGAATAATGGGGGGTTGTATTTTTACCACAACATGACACATTATGCATATCACAACTTTTTGAAGGAAGTCACCTTAAGAAGTTCCAATGTTGCAATGTGTTGATATGCCTGATGCTTTGATACTACGACCACTGATATCTCTTAACCTCCAATATTGTGACCGTCGATATTTCTGGACCTTCGATATGCAATCTCTGAGATTTTTTCCTTCCTAATACTTCAATCCTTGAAACTTCACCAAACCATATCTATTGATCCAGGAGTCCATTTTTGGACTTCCACATATCATTGAAAAGCTTGTTCAAAGAAATTTCCAATGGAGAGGGTATAATGTAGGCTTTGATTCCTTCTTCTACTTGGAAAATGATGGAAAACTTCTTTGCTTATTTACTCTTTGGACAAATGAAAACATATTTTTTAGTAAGTAACAACAGATTTTCAGTGTTTTTTGTCAAGCATTTTTAGAGTATTTGAATTGAATCAGAGTTTCAAAATGTTGGTCACATCGAATTCTGAAATTTGAACTTCTAAATATTGTTTATTGTTTTTTTTTAAATATATTAGATCGTAAATGATGATTTTCTAAACATACTTGACCATAAATGAAAATTTATGTAGACCTTATGAGGGGGCTCTATTTGTGCATATAATTTTTCCAAATATTTTATTCCTTTGGTGTATTTTCACACAAGGGTGCAAAGGAACGCGGATAGGGGGAGTTGGCTAATGTGGAAGGCAATAATCCTAAAATTCAGATGTTCCATTCTAGAAAGAAATCAATGGACACGCGAACTCCTCAGAGAATTACTCTGCTGTTTTAAGGAAAGATAGTTATTCAAATTAATTTAATTTTTGTTCTCTAGAAATTAAATTAGATTGTTGTAACATAACTTTAAATGTAAATTCATATGGAATGAAAAGTAACATGGGCTCTTAGATATGTCAAATTTATGTCCCCTCAAATAAATGCAAAGTCTTACTAGAAATGTATTTGGTAAGCAATTAAAGTGTCTTCTTCAGTATTGGGGTTATTTAGAAGGTATCTTGTTAGAAAGTTCTAGGAACTTTGTGGTGTATGGAATTATTGGGAATTCATGTTGTGACTAGCGAACCTCCAAACCCATTCGACCCCTGCCCTCTAGTGAAATATTAGAAACCCTTCTATTTATAATGTTATATATATATATATATATATATAAATGCCAACGTGTCTTTGCGCCTCTTGGTGCAAATGCTAGTATGATAAATGGGTTAATGGTATCCTGGAAAGATAATGATAAACGAGTAAATGGTCTCATGGAAATATCAAAAACATAGAGAAGATACAATAAATTAATGCTTGGTTTTGCAGGTATTGACCATGGCTAGGAGCAACATGGTACAAGAATGCAATATAATAAAGTCATCATAATTATTTTTAGAGATGGACTTTAATGTTTATTGGAAAAGGTTAGAGGACTTTAATGGTGTTTATTGAGAAAGGCTCATCGTAGATTGAACATGGCTTATATTATATGTTTTAATTGTTATTAGCTTTACAACCCCAAAACATGTGACGATTTCTCATTGGCGTAGGTTATAAAGGTGTTCCTTTAGGGGAGAACACACTATCATTTTTTTTAGTAACCTAAATTATTGATTGGTTCTCGGTTCAATAATGAGGGTTAAATTTTAGGCAAAGTTTCATATGGAATATAACGGATGAAGGATGTGAGGTGGACACATGGAGATTTACTTGTGTATGTCATAAATCTACATGATTGGGGGATCGTTATGTCATGTAGAGGTTTTGTTTGTCCATTGTGATTTAGATTGGTAGTGGCAATTAGATGTGGGTAGAAATTTTTGACGTCTTTAATTAGTATATATAAGGGGCTAACACTTAAATTAGCATATATAACGGGCTAACACAATATATCATTAATTGTATCATTTGTTTTTAATTGAAGTGGATAACAATTTTTAGATTCATAGTGAATCAAGCTTATCAATGTGGTTGCAATTAAAAATTGGAAGATAATTATAATGCACAATTTTTAATATTTAATGTTGTGGATGGCTGGAAAATTCAAAATGTTGATTAAGTAATTTAGAAATATAATTCAACAACTATTGCGTTGTGTAGAGGCTTTTAAAATTTATAATTCTCTAATATTGTTTATTCTTATGGTGTGTAGGCGCACCCACTCAAGCTCTTAATATTATAGTAGTTCCAATTTTGTGGTTAATTTCTAATGACTATATTGTTCCACTTAAACACCTAATGTCTCTAACCATGGACAAAAGCTACTCTAGCTCTTGACACCTCCAACTTTGGAATCTCAAGTGCCCGTTGATCTAGATTGGGTCGTTATATTATTTTTCATCCATCTTTACGCTTTTAGAGTGGAGGAAGTGGAGGAATCAACTCACAGGACAATTTTTACTAATGGGACCCAGTTTGGCAAAACAAAGTTTGAAACCTTCTAGAGAATTTTGAGGAATCAATAGACAATTTTAGGGGGTAAAACTTTTCCACTTTAGCACCACCCCCTTTTAGCTTATTCTCCACATAAATACCTTTCCAACGGCACAATATTTGTGTCAATCAAAGTCCATATGCAAAATTTATGCCACTTAGAAGTTGACCTTCCTATTTTCACCACCATAATTTGAGAGGATGCCACATCAACCCCCATTATTCATGAAATAGGGGCTAGCCACATGATTATGATATATAAGACTCTAGAAAATTCTATATTGTAACTTTGGTTAACTGTTGAGTTAGTCAAACCTAACCACCAGTAGGTTATCATGTGGTGTTATAACTAGGCAACTAGGAGGAAAAGGTGTTCGATTCTTTCAAGTACATTTGTTCCATAGATGAGCAAAAATATCCAAGAAGGACAGGAGGTAGAGAACATAGAGAGGATTTATGCATTGTAGCAGCCTACAGGTCATAGGCCATACTTCTTTGTACTCATAACCATATTTCCATTCAGAAAAAGAGAGCAGAGCAACCTCACCTTCTAGCTGGGTTTTTCTCCCGAAAGGGTTTCCTAAAGCATATCTTGTGTCAAATGTGTGAGTGACTTTTATTTTTTTGTTCTCTATTTTTTGCATAATTGTAAATTCATATGTATGCACTATTAACAGTGAATGTATAGATCCATAAATATAGGAAAACTTTAATAGTGTATAATTTCAATTTTTAAATATAATATTATCAAATTTGTTGTGATGAATTGTTCAATGGAATATCCACGGGTTGTTTATGGATCATATTGGTATTATAATAGGTTTCTTTGAGTGTATTATGGATATTTGTAGGAGATCTACATTTGTTAGGCCAAAAGTCTGATGAATCTGTGAATAACCCCTGTGATCCCATAGAGGAGAGGTTTTAACAACTAGAAGAACAAGTCGCTGATATAAATCGTAATGTAAATCTCATCATGGATGCCTTGAGAAATAGGCTTGGGATATTTGGAGAAGGTGGTGCTGAAATGTAGAGGACAAATTAGAAGGGGGATCAGAAGATCAAGAAGAAACAAAGAACTAGTTGAAGAAATAACCCGAAAAAAACCAACTCAGCTCAAGTGTCGTGAATCAATCACAACCCCTATTTAAAATGGAAGAAAAGGTTGATATCAAGTTGTACAACAACGATATTGACACCTTTGAAGCTAAATCAATGGTTGCATCAAGTGGAAGTGTATTTAAGCATCCATCAAATTAAGTAAGAATAGAAGATTTCATTTGCACGGCTGAAATTAGAGGGTCATGCCCTAACTTGGTGGGAGAGCCACACAAAGATTGTTGAGTAATTTAATTGATAATTAAATTACGTTATTGAATTTCAAACTTGGGGATCATATTCTTATGAAGTGTATGTGTACTATATGCGCTAGGAGGATTACTTTTGATTAAGTGTTTAAAATCTAAAGTGAAATGTGAAATGCAACTACTCAAAACTCATTCTTGTTAAACTGTATGCACATGTTCTTTCTTGAAGACTTTTAAAAACAACTATGTTAAGTGAACCTAGATCAAAATAATTATGCTAAGAACTGAATTGAAATTTTATTCTAAAGAGCTGAATGAAAGATCAAACTTATGCTATTGAATAAAATTGAAATCCTATTTTAATGAATGAACTTGAAATTCTATATTAATGAGCATAATTGAAATTCTATGCTAATGGGAAGAATTGAAATGCTACACTAATAAAAAAAAATAAAATGTTATGCAAATGGACATAATGGAAATCTAGGCTAATCATCAATTTAAAATCTAAAACTACAATCAACTTGAAAAGGAAATTTAAGTCTTACTAAGATTACAAGTGTGCGCCATTCCAACTAGAACCAATCCAAAGTAACATTAAATTTGAGAGTAAGCTCTCAATTCAAGTAAACAACTGAGAAATGAAATGTTTTTAGTGATTTTCTCTTTTAAATGAGCGCTCAACCTACTACTTAATAGAGAAATATATCAAGTAAGATACTAATGCTTTATGGAGTGAAATGAAGCAATAAAAACGATTCAGAAATCAAAGAAAATTGAAACTAATGCTTGGTAAAAGAAATGAAATAGAAATAATACAACCTCACAAACTCTTCAGGGGGCCCTCATGTTGAGCTTGAGTGCAGTCAAACATAAATCAACAAGTTAACTCCCGAATTCATTCACAGTTAGTGAAAACAAAGCAATTATATTAAAGACAAAGTCTTAAATCCGAGTAGTAATTACAAACTATATCTGAATTTCTTTTTATTATCATTTCTTGCAACGAAATTTATTCCTAATCTAACAACTTTGAAGATATTCGAGCTGAGAAATAGTTTCTCAAATGACATCTAAATATTCAAATTCCAATAGGAAACATGCTTCTCATGATTTGCTACGATAAGAGAAAATCATGAGAAGATTTCACTTTAAACATCCTCTACTTTGGATCCAACTTTTCTCATTCAATTCCATGCTTGCTTGTTGATGACATTCCTCACCTTCAAATTTTGCACAAGGATAGATTGTTAGAACAAGAGTTGACTTCTAGTTTGTCTGGAAAAATTATCCCACTTTGTGATCTATCAGGTCGATACAATAGGTGGATATCCATATGCTCAACATTTAGCATCCATCCATATATCTTGTTCTCCTTCAAGCTTGCAGGAACTTGTCTAACCATGGGTTGAGATGTAGAAAGACTGATTAACTATGAAATTTGTACATTTCAGTAGCCATAGAGATGTTTTTGTTTAAATTTCCCAAAGAATCTATAGATTATAAACTATGAATGAATGATACCTTTTATTATGCTTGAGCATGTCCTAGATGAACTTATATCATGGAATTGTAGCAAAATTATATAGGAAAAATATGGAGATGATGGTAAAAAGGCCATCAAAAAGAGGGCAATTTAGGACCTCAACATAGATCCTGAGGTTGGAGGGAGAGCCTCTAGTGACTAAGTGGGAGGACTTAAAAACCCTCATTAAGTCACAATTTTACCCTATTAGGTACGTAGAGGACCAATGGATCTTATGGCACTACTTTAGGAAAAAGCATGTAGGAGTATGCCATAGAGTTTAGAAATATGGCCATAATGTTTGTTATCTCCCAAAAGAACCCTGCTGTACTCTTCAAGTATTTGGGGGGTATAAACTACCATCTATGTGAGACAGTGATGTTGTTCAATCCCAAATCAGTGAACAAGGCTTATGTATAGGCATAGTACTTGGAGGGCGTAGGTAGAGTGCAATAGAGTGGGTCGAAGCAGAAGAAGCAACAAGACGCTTCTAAGGAGGGGAAGAATAAGCAAAAATGGGGAAAGACAAAAATATGGTAGCCACACCACACCAATGCAAATATCCCAATAACCACTGCAACCACTACAACATTGACAACCATACAAAGGAGAAGTGTTGGTATTTCCATCCAAAGCTAAACCTAAAGAATAAAAAGAAAGACAATAAGAAGAAGAATCTTATGGCCATTGATTTGAGCAACCAAGCTGATGGAAGCTCATACATGGATGAGAATATCATTTATACATCAATACAGAAGGAGTTGAATCTGACTAGGCTTCAATAATAGGAAGAGAAAGAAATGACCAAACTCTTCCATATAAAGACACAGGTCAAGAAGACAAAGGTTGATGCTTTGTTTGACTCAAGATCGTAGGAAAATATCATTACGACAACGCTGGTCAAGAAGTTGAACCTGGAAGTTCCTGATCATCCAAACCCATATCCATTAAGATGTGTGAATAAATATGCAAAGCTGAAGGTAACAAAACAATGCAAAATTAGGTTTTCCATTAGTGTTGATTTTATTGATGAAGTAGAACTAGATGTGGTTCCCCTTGATGTATGTGGAGTTGTTTTAGAGAGTCCCTACATGTACATGTGAGATACAATATTCATGTGGAGAGCCAACTGATATTAGATCATCAAGGATGGAAAATAATTCACCATCAATGCACACAAAGGCAAGTCAAAAATATTTTTGGGAAGTGTCAACCAAGGCAAGAAATTGATTAGTTCCAGCAAGAAGTATGCTTTAGTATTTTTCATAGAAAAGCAGTCTGTAGAAGAATCAATAAGAGGCAAGGTATCCCTAGAGGGGTGTACTAAGAAACAAAAACAAAAAATGTAGCATTTTATACATGCATACAGGGATGCGTTTCGAGAGCCTGAATGGTTACCACCTAAGAGGGAGGTGGAGCACAAGATCTAGCTATTGCCATAATCCCCATTGGAAAAAATTGCGTTATACAAGCAGTCTATTATAAAATAAAGTGAGTTGAAGGAAAAATTGTAACAACACTGGAATAGGGTGTCATTCAAACGAGTACATCACTGTGTGGGTCACCCATCATAATTGTGCCAAAGAAAGACAAGACTTGTCAGATGTGTATAGAATATAGGGTGTTGAACAAAATCACGCTCAAGAAGAGGTACCCTTTGCCTGGGATAGTTGATATTCATGGATCAATTGCAACAAGAAAAATACTTCACCAAGCAGGAATTAAAGTTTGGATGTCATCAATTTCGATTCAAAGAAGAAGATACCTTGAAGACAACCTTCAAAACCATGCAAGGTTTGTATGAGTGGTTAGTCATGCGATTTGGCCTATGTGATGCACCAACTAAGTTTATGAGATTAGTGAATGATGTACTACACCATTTTATAGATACATTTATAATTGTCTATTTGGATGATATAATGGTATACAGTGCTACCTAGGAGGAGCACATCTCACATTTGATGGAGATGTTGGAGACATTAAAGAAGCACTAACGGGTAGAAAATATCCAACAATCTTTGGTGAGTTTGTACAACAATCTTTGGTGTATTTTGGGTATGTGATAGGTGGAGGAGATATGGAGATATATCGTGCCAAGATGGAGGACATCATGAAATGGTCAATGCTTACTAATTTTTATGAGGTTAGGAGTTTCGTTGGGGAAACACAATACCGCTTCACACCATAAAAGTAGGTGGAAAGAGTTTCCAGTTGGGAAAGGGTCATCAGAGGGATTTCAAGGAGCTAAAGAAGAAGATAATTCAAGCACCAATTTTGGCATTACCAAAATTGTAGTAGCCCTTTGAATTGGAGACAAATGCGAGTGGGTATGATATGGGAGTGGTCTCGATGTAGGGAGGAAGGCATGTATGCTACCATTCTGAAGTATTTCAGGGGGAAGTTCTTAACTACCTTACCTAAAACAAGGAACTCTATGCCCTAGTGAAAGTTGAGAAAAAGTGGAAGCACTATATAATTGGGAAGGAGATAGAAAGCCACACAGATCACCATTCACTACAATACTTGCAGGCCCAGAGTAAGCTACAATAGATCAATCATTAAGAGTGGATGGGGTTTCTACAATAGTTTCATTTGGTGATCAAGAACAAGAAGGGTAGCACAAAAGATTTGGATAATATGCTCTCAAGCCCACCCACATAAAACATCATAGCTTTGGGGACCTTTATGCACATGGAGTCATTCACCCATGATGCATATAGATAGACATATTTAGAGGTTGAGGAATTCAAGGAGGTGTTTTAGCAGTTGTAGAGTCAGATTCATGTGCATGATGGTGACACACTGTTGACTACCATATCCAATATGGGTTACTCTATAGGCTGGATAAGCTAGGTGTTCCTAAAGGTGAGCGATTGCAACTGATAAGAGAGGTTCACACCTCTAAGGCTACAGGGAAATTTGGTGTAGGGAATACAATGAACAACTTACAAAGGTATGTGTATTGGCCCAAGATGCAAGAACATAGCTAGGTTCATAAGAGGATGGGTGCTTTGTTGTACCAACAAGCCTAGTAATAGGAAACAGGGTCGATATCATCCCTTACCTGTACCCATTCATCCTTGATAAAACATTTCCATGGAATTTGTGGGAGGTTTACCAACAACTAGGAAGGAACACGGCTACATGTTTGTGGAAGTCAATAGGTTCAAAAGGATGTGTGTTTTGATTCCCTGTAAAAAGACCATCAGTGGGAAAGAATTAGCAAACTCGTTCTTTGGATAGGTCTAGGTGCACTTTGGGATACCAAGGAGAATCATTTCCCATAGTGATACAAGATTTCTTAGTGCATTCTGGACTACATTATGAGAGAAGATGGCCACGAAGATGAATATATCTACAACATTCCATCCACAGACAGATGGGTAGACATAAGTAATCAACAAGAATTTGGTGCAACTTTTGAGAGGATACAACTAGAAGAATTTGAAGACGTGGGATGAAAATATGGTACACATGCATCATTCTTACAAGAGAGTAGTTTGTACTTCTAGAGGAAAGTCCCCACTTGAAACATGTTTTGGATATTTATCACCTTCACCTTTAGACATTGCATATGGACAACAAGGAGGAGTGAGGAAATATCTTATAGGAGACACCTTTAGGGCTGAAAAATTTATAGATAAGATCAGGTATATCCATATACAGGTATAAGAGACACTGCAGAAGTCGCAGGTGAAATATAAGACTAGGCATGATCAACATAGGACAGAGAAATCATGCAAGGTGGGAGAAAGAGTATAGATACAATTGAATAAGGAAAGGATACATGGGACTGTTAAGAAAATCAAGGCTCTAAGGTATGGTCCCTTTCAGATACTGGAAAAGGTGGGTGATAATGCATATGGACTTACTTAACCACCTTATATGTGCATTTACTCAATTGTGAATGTAGAGAATTCAAAACCCTATCAACCTTCCATGCTAGATCAGGAAGAGGAAGAGGTCCTACCTTCTATGGAGTATTTCACACCATATTCTTAGGAAGACTTGACAAAATATACATTTTTACAGAAGAGGTCTAGAACTACAAGTCAGGAGCAACATGACCTTTGGTAGATTGGGTTGAAATGATAACTTCTAGGCAAAGCTAAATGGTACACCAAAGAGAAGGAGGAGGAAAAATTTTCTCACCTCATTTAGTATAAGATTTTTGGGACCAAAATCCTCCCAAAATGGGGAGGTGTGTTATAGATTGGATCATTATATTTTTGTCATCCATCTCAATGCTTGTAGACTAGAAAAAGTGGAGGAATCAACTCATGGGACCAAGTTTGGAAAAATATGGTATGAAACCTTCTAGGAGAATTTTTAGGCATCAAACAACGTTTTTTAGGGAAAACATTTGTCTCTTTAGCACTATCCCTTTTTTTCCTATTCTACACATAGAAACGTTTCCTAATGGTGCAAGAATTGCATCAATTAGAGTTCGTATGCGAAAGTTATGCCAATCAAACTTTGACCTTCCTATTTTTACCGCCATAATTCAAGAGGATGCCATGTCAGCCCCCATTATTCATGAAAAATGGGCTAGACACATAATTATGATGTAGAAGACTCTAGAAGAGTCTATATTGTAACTCAGGTTAAGAGTTGAGGTAGTCAAATCTAACCACTAGTAGGCTATCGTGTTGTGTTATAACCGAGCCATTAGGAGGAAAAGGGGTTCAATTCTTTCGAGTGAATTTATTCCATAGCCGAGAAAAAATAGGTAAGAGAGATAGGAGTTAGAGCACACATAGAGGATTTGTGCATTTTTATATCACACAGGCCACAAGCCATACTTCTTTATACTTACAACCATATTTCCATTTAGCGAAAGAGAGCAGAGCGATCTCGCCTTCCAACTGGGTTTTTTTCCTGAAAGAATTTCCTAGAGCATATCTCATGTGAAATGCATGTGTGAGCTTTTATTTTGATGCTATCTATTTTCTGCATAATTTAAAATTCGCATGCATGCACTATTAACAGTAAATATACAAATCCAAAAATCTAAGAAAACTATAATAATGTAGAATTTCAGATTTTAAATATAATTTTATGAGATTTGTTTTGATGAATTATCTAGTGTAATATCCACACCAATTTGCGGATCACCCAAAAATCATTTTCCAAGCTCAAACAATGGGAATTCATACTTCCAGTTGTTATTTATACTTCCAACATCCTCTATCCACTTAGGCAATGTTATAATTTTTATTTCATTGCTTCCAGAAAAAATCCAAACAATTCCCTAGGCTTAAGGAAATAATCAACAAGAACGTAACCTTCAACACAATGCAAGCTTATGTATTTTTAATTTTTCACAAGGTAATCACTCTTTCTCAAGAGAGTTTCTTGGTACTCCTTTGGGATTTCATATCTTAAATTGATATGTTTATGTAATTTTAATGCATTTATGTGATTAATGTCTCACTTGGTTTGGCTTGTGTGTGTGTTCGTCTTAATCTTTCGAATGCATTCTTGTAAGATAAGATGTCAACTAGTGCTAGTTATCTACTTATAACCAAGGAAGTCAAGATTTATAATTCTATTATAAAATTGAATTCTATGAGATATAACCATGTGATGCCATAGTGTTATGGGATATGGAAAGGCTATATCACTACATGAATTTTTATTGATCTCTATGCTTGTATTGGTGTCATGGACTATAACCTATTTGACAATATTAAGATCACATTTAAAGGGGAAGGGTTTCTTAAGGAACTACTAAGTAGAGAGAGGATTTTGATATCCTTAGTCTCTTCCTACATATCATCCACCATTTCACTTAACCTAAATGAGATCCTTATAGGCAATGAGCTCCTGGAGGAAATGGGCCATGACTTATTGCATGGTCCCTCGAACAACATGTCCATGATATGTTGCAAAAAACTAATGCCAAGCACAAGTAATGACATGAGTAACACATGGTTCCACATAAGTTATAGGTTGGTGACAACGTGTGGTTACATTTATAGAAAGAGAACCTCACAACCACCCATAGGAAGGTCAAATGACTCCAATATGGGTTGATTTGAATCTTAGGGGGGCTTATAACCTAATTTTGGATGTATAAGTCATAAATTCATATTTTATGTAAAGGGAACTTGATATATATGTAATGGACTAAGTAAAACCAAATTAAAGTTGACTCCATCAATAAGACGCCTTATAAGAAGGAAATAGGGAGAGAGAAAATTGAGAAAGAAAGATTCCAAAATTGGCCACATTGCATGTAATCACTACTAAATATTGAGCCAATTTTTAATGACTCTTCATCTTTCTTGCGATGACCATTTGTTGCTATAATGACAAAAAATAAATGTCCCAAAACTTCAAACGTTTTCAAGCCATATTTTCGATGAATCCTTGTTCATTGAAAGTTTGATGGAAAAAAACATCGCAATTTGTGGGTCAGAATTTTGACATAAATTATCGTTGCATCTCATTTAAAGGCAACCTATTTGATCCATCGAAATTGTGACGTTCAAGTGAAGGAATTAAAACATTTGACATGGTAATTGCGAAATGTTTTGTAGGAATTATGATGTTAGGCGAGGAAATTATGACATCCAAGGTGTAGGAATTGCGAAGCTGTGTGCGTAGGAATTGCGAAATGTTTTGGGGCTGGGATTGTGAGGTTTCGCATGGGAATTGCGATGTTGATGGCACAAAAATTACAATGTAATGCGTGTGAATTTTGATGTTTAAGGTGTCAAAAAATGGGTCTCAATTCCGACATCAAGGGGAGGGCATTCAACGTTTATGCATGGGCATTGTGATGCTGAGGCATAGGAATTGCAACGATTAGCGGTGAGAAGTGCGACGTTGAAGTGTGTCGCTATGCCGATGGTGTTGGAAATTATGAAAGAAAAAATTCACCTCCCAAACATGCCACTTTAGTAGCCTGTCCTTAGAGTTGATTAAGATTTCTTTTAATGATTACACATGTTTCTTTTTATAACTTTTAGAAAGATAGATAGATCTTCTTTTTAAAATAGGTCACTAGTTGCAGTCATAAACATACTTCAAAAAGAGAGAATAAAACTAAATACATCACAAGGAAACACACATATTATGAACAACCAATATTCTGGAATTAGTTTGATAGAATTTATTGATCTTCCCCAAAAAATGCACATTACATAGATATATTTCAAAAATATTTAAGCCTTCAAAATTTGAGCCCCCTCTTGTGGTTTTCAATTTTTTTTTAAACATTACATTGAAAACAATTATGAAATAACTATCAAAACTTCCATAATTATTTTAAAATAAAAGATTTCAAAATTTAGAAAATAGACTCTCTCATGGTTAAGAGTTAATATGACTCGTGGAACTTTGAGTCTAAGAAGGAGATATTGGTTCCATAATTCAAACTTGAATATATGTAACTATCTTTTCACATTTTTTTACAGATGACTGGCTCTAGAAGAGTTCAAATGATCATCTTTTGAAAGATATTCTTCAGATTTGTTAAGTTGGTGTAGTTGGGCTTGGTAACAAACAATGTCTTCACTTGTCATAAAAGTGGAAAGTCTATTTGTAAGTGATTCACTATAGTTCTTCCTCTAAACACTGCAATATTCTCATGGGTATTATCTAGCTTGCTCTTAGATGCTGCTAACTCCTTTTCATACAAATCCCATGAAAGAAAATTTCCTTATTGATTAAAACAATTAGGTAAGCCAATTTCAGTTCTCTGGTCAAATTTAGAATCAAACAAGGAAATTGGCCTCTCGACCTCCTTTAGCATATTCTCTGCATGAGCTCAAAAGATATTTTTCTTAGTTATCTTATTCATTTTCATAATCAATGTAGCTCTATCAACTATATCCAACGCTCTTAATTCTATTGCAGACTTTTCATTGAGAAATTTAAGTCATTTTCTTAGATTTTGGTATTTCTTTTGGGAGATTCTTCCCTTTACACGTAAAAATGTCCATTTCAAATCCTCTGATCATGTCTTTTTGATGCAGGAGCATTCATGCCTTAGTCAGCAATGTGATGGCATGATCACATGTTGTGACTAACAAGGGGTTGAAAGAAAATAGTTTAGTTAGTTTTATTTATTTAAATGTATGAGAGTGTTTATTTATTGATAAATATGAGAAAAGGGCATAGTGGTTGATTGATCCTCCTTGTGTGGAGATCAGGCCAAATAGTTATATTTATTTGGTTTGAATAGAATATGAGGAATTTAAAAGCTTGATTTAGAGTTTGTTTAGAAAAGAGTGGAGTTGAAGAGGTTCTTTAGGAGAGAGTGAGAGATTTATGGATCTGAACCAATTTTGGTTCATGAATCCACTTTTGTATAAATTGTGATCTTTTTGTATAATTCAAAGGTTGATAGGTTAGCAAGAGAGAAGCCTGAGAGGTTAGATAGGTTAGTTAGAGGTTCAAGAGAAACTAGAGTGGAGAGAGTGAGGGTTTCAAGATTGAAACATGGCCTTTTATTGATGTAATTGAGCCAGAGGGCCGAGACTCTGTAAATTTTTTATATTGAATAAATAATTCTCTGTGTGTGTAAATGGCCATTTCTATTGAAATCCTTTGCTTATCTCTGTATACTTTGCCTATGGAACAACTGAAGTATTCTACTCTCTTTTCATGTCTTAAGTTATGAAGTGCAACGTTAAAGCATAATTGAGTCTTTATTGTTATAACCATGGTTGAGCGTTTCAAATAGATCATAGCTTACTATTATATATAAAAGTCTTGTGTGGGAACAAAGTATAGAGGAGAATCGTTTATAACACAAAATCCGTTAAAAACAAGAGAGATCAAGTCCAAGAGGGAGTAGACAGATCGATGCACAGTGGCCATTAGATCCATACAATCAATGGAATAGATGTTGTTAGGACTCCATATTGTCTACTTTTGACCTCATATTTTGTCATGATGTTACCTCTTTTTAGACCATAAATTGAAACTCTTGATAACATTTTGACCTCATCATTCCAAGGTATGAAGTAACTCTCCTCATTTGCTATATGTTTAATTATTCAACACATATTCATGTTATCTTTATAATTAATCTTTGGAAGTTAAGTCGCTGATAATTGTTGGAATTGTTTGAAGTCTGCAGAATTATAATTCACAGTTGCTGCAACACCCGAAACAACAACTGTGCAGTTGCTGTAACACCATAAACAACAACTGATTAAAGCAGGTAAAGTCTTAATTTGCAAAGGATGAAACAACAATTGTCGAGCAGGGCAGTAACCGTCTGAAGCTGGTAGAACTATACTTGGCAGATGCTGATATAGCACGATCAGCAAAACTTAGTCGCAGATGCTGCAACACTAGGAACAACATGAGAACTTCAAGGAACAGTTGATATTTATCAAATCGACAACAACAGCGGAACAGCCAAGGATAGTACAAGGACCCCAAGGAGATAGACGAAGACTACCAGTTTTGCACCAGCGGAAGGATCCGACTAAACAAAGGACGGAAAAGATATACATTGTTATAACAACATGCTGTAACAGGAATTGATTTCCTATTTTTGTACAGAAGGATCAAACTGAATGAATAATGACAATCTATTGTAATAGATGTCTCCTTTATAAAGAGGAGACATCTACAATTGAAAGCAGACGAGTTATAACAGAAGTATTGTAGTGTAGAGCAAGTCTGAATTTTTATTGTAATTGGACCTTTTGGCAGATGAATAAAGCACTATTCTGAGCATTTTAACTTAGCATCTATGTTCAGGGGAATCTTGTGAGAGGGACTGGGCCTACCTTCTTCACAAGATTCACCCATTTCTTTTCTGTTAAGTGTGTGTGTTATTTCTGTACATTTTTAGCCTTACTTCCGATATTTCCTTTTTGCTGATACTCTGTTTCCTTGATTGATTGGCACTGTGAGAAGTGTGTCACCGGTGATTAGGATTTTTCAGTGTGTATCGACAAACTGGTCACAGAGGCAGGTGCTGAACATCCTTATTCTGAGGACAGGGTCCTGGTCCTCTGTTACAAACGGCCATTATTTCTTTCTGCAGATTTGTTACCATTAATTAATTTCATTTCATCTCTGCAATAGCTTATAACTGCTGTACCACAGAGTAAGGGTTTGATAGGAAGTAGATCTGTTTATACTATAGCCTTTAATGCTTTTAGAATTAAGTGCATATAGTACGAGGTCACCTTTGAAATAAAAGGACTTTCCTGGGTTGACAATTTAATGTGGTACTCGACTGTTTAATCAATAAACAATTCGAGCAGCCAACATTTTGGCACCGTTGCCGGGGAAGGCGACTAAAAGATTTTAAAGGCATTAATGATTTTCCTTTAGAATAACAGGTGCATGAGAGGACGCAAGAAAGCTAACTTCACAGGCGGTAAGGGCACGGGAGGAGGAAGAAAAACCTTCATTAACGAGATCATTTCAAAGGCTGAGACATCCCAGAGAACAAGTTCCCGAAGACCTCAGATCCAGTATTCCTCCCAAACAGATAACCAGACAGAGGAAGTACTAGGACCTGAAAGGAAGCTGGAAACACCAGAGCATGTTGAGGAACCAGTAGAAGAACCTGAAGAAACAGAAGACACTGAAGACAAAGCAAGCGATTCAGGGAAAAGAACAATGGAGGATAACAGATCAGAAGGAAGGGGGGAAAATTCACTCTCCACCCTGGAGTTTCCTATTGGGGATCTCCGAAGAGGAACAATCCCTATGAAGAACATTCCACCTACAGCATTACCTAATTTTCATGGGTTATCCTCTGAAGATCCTGATGAGTTCCTCTTTGAATTTGATATACTGTGTAGGAGTTATGATTATGTAACTCCTTCTCAGAAGTTAAAACTGTTTCCAGCAACACTGAAAGGGAATGCGTTAAGATGGTTTATGAGCTTAGGGGCTCAGGTAATCACTACATGGGATGAGATGAAAGAAATTTTTCTGACCAAATATCAGGATTACTGTCGAACAAGAGAAAGGAAGGAAGAATTGTTTAAAATGGTCCAGAAAGAGGACGAGAATCTGGAGGGCTTTGTAGAGAGACTGCAGTATAATCTGCAGCGATCAGATCATCCGACTATGAGTAAGGATATTCTGAAGACAATACTGCTAAAAGGAGTACGAGATGACTGCCTAGATATGCTAAATATGCTTGGAAAAGGGGATATCTCCAAAGAACCATTTGATGAGATTATTAACCTCTGAATGAGATGTTCTAGAGGAGCAGCAAACAGATCTAAAAGTAGGGACAGTATATACTGAAGAGTCCAGAAATCAGCAAGTGGAGGAGCAACATGAGCCAAAATAGGTAATTTTCTTGAAGAATTTAAAACTGAAATGTTAAGCTCTTTTGCTTCACAAATTGATGCTCTTCAGGTTAAAAAGAAGCAGGCAGAAGCAGAAGCTACTCTGGCTATTTTCTGTTCCAAATGCATAGGGAAGCACCCCACTGAGGGAATGCCCATTGGATAGGGTACCAATTTGTACCATTTGTGAAAAGGATCATGAGACTCAACAATGCCCTTCTTTGCCAGGAATAAAGGCAGCACTGCAATCCACTGAAGAAGAAGTTGAAGCAGTGTACCTGATGACACAAAGGAGACAATAGAAACCACAAAGACAAGGTATGAATTCTAACACATCATTTAGTCGTTGGAATAATCACTCTCCTTTTCAAATAAATTACCCACCCATGAATCAAATGCAATACCCACCCTTTAATCCAATGTAATTTCCACCTATGCAGCAACCAAATCCTCCTTTTACCGACCCTACTATGTGGAATCCTTGGACTCTTCAGCAACCTTATTTCAATCAATGGAACCCAAACTGGGAAGCCCAACGGATTCCATTTCCTCAACACAAACAATCTCTTTCCTTACCATCTAATGCTCCGCAGAATAACCAGTCAATCAGACCCCAACTGCTTGTACAACCTAACCCCAACCCGAACAATAATAAAGCTCTGCATGTAATTGATATTCAATGTCAACCTGTCTTCCCTATGCAATGTAATGATATCCATTTACGTTCTGGGAGGATAGTTGAACCCATTATTGATGACATTACTGACTCTGAAAAAGAGGAAACTAGAAAAGAAAAGTCATCTAACAACAATGCTGAAATGGTTGAATCATCTTCTAACAAGACTATGCAAACAGCAAAGCCACCCTTCCCTGAACGACTGGCTCTTACTAAAACATTTGAGCCACCTGCTTTTAACCTTTTAGGAGAACTGCAGAATTTATATGTCAAAATTCCGCTATTGCAAGCACTAAGAGATGTTCCTATTTATGCTAGAACTGTTAGGGATATATGTATTAAAAAGCTTGGAAGGAAAGCTAAGGAACCCCTCAGAGTTCATGTGATGGGAGAACTGACTGCTTTGATGACAGAAAAAGACCCCCCTGTAAAATATGGTGACCCTGGTCACCCTACAGTAACAATTCAGGTTGGTAAAACCTTTGTCTCTAAAGTCCTGGTAGATCTGTGTGCTGCAATAAACATTGTGACACTTGAAACATCACAATTACTGCAGTTGAAACATTTAATTAGGGAAACCCCAACCATCCTAGAGCTGGCTGACCGCTCTACAATTAAACCCGAAGGAGTCATTGAAGACCTGGTAATTTCCATAAAATATTGGAATTACCCAGCCGACTTTGTTGTGTTACAAACAAAAACAAAGTTGGGGGGTCATCCACTGATTCTAGGAAGACCTTGGCTGGCTACAGCAGATGCTTTCATCAGCTGTAGGTCTGGATCAATGAAAATATGTAATGGGCAGGAAACCAAACAACTGACTCTTTATCCTCATGCCACACCCATGATTAATAACGACAATTCAGTATGGTTAGATTATGAGGATGAGGAAACCCAACCTATTTTAACTGTCGGACAAGCTTTAACTTTCAAAGACTCAACCGAAGATGAATTAATCAACAACTTTATTTCTGAACCTTCTTCGGTCAGTCCAGAAATACATAATCACTTCATTGAAATCTTGGAATTTGAATCCCAGCACAACCTTGGAACTGAAAATCTACCTCAGAAATTAGCTGGAAGCCCCTCTAAAAGTATAACAGTAGAAATCAAGCCAGGTAAAACATTAAATATAAATCCTAATCTAATAGACGATAAAAAACAACAGTTAATGAAGCTACTCCATGAAAATAAAGAGGCATTCGCATGGGATTATACAGATATGAAGGGGATTTCTCCTGAACTATGCACCCACCGCATTTATATTAAAGAAGGATCCCACCCAGTCTGTCAACCCCAACGACGAATGAATCCCAATTTAAGGGAAATTGTAAAAGAAGAACTTCAAAAATTGTTGAATGCAGGATTTATATATCCAATATCTGATAGTGAATGGGTTTCTCCACTAGTAATTGTACCCAAGAAAAATGGGAAATGGCAAGTATGTGTGGACTATAGAGCCCTAAATAAGGCCACCCAGAAAGACCATTTCCCTTTACCATTCATTGATCAGGTATTAGATAACTTGGTAGGTAAGAAATTCTTTTCGTTTTTGGATGGATTTAGCGGATATAATCAGATAAAGATTGCACCCCAGGATTAGGACAAAACCATTTTTACTAGCCCATGGGGGACCTTTGCCTATAGGGTTCTTCCATTTGGGCTATGTAATGCCCCAACAACATTTCAAAGAACGGTGATAGGGATTTTTTCTGATATGATAAATGATTCCTTAGAAATATTTATGGACGACTTTACTCCTTATGGCACAACCTTTGAGGATGCTCTACAGAACCTTGAAAAAGTACTTAAGCGATGTATAGAAGCACACCTTGCCTTAAGTACTGAAAAATGCCATATGATGATGAATCAAGGTATTGTATTAGGTCACTTCATTTCATTTTTAGGAATTGAAGTCGATCTAGCTAAAATACAGGTAATTCAGACCCTCCCTATCCCCAAAACCCAAACTGATGTGAGAAGTTTCTTAGGACATGCCGAGTATTATAGAAGATTTATCAAGAATTTTTCTAAAATATCTTCTCCTATGTTTGTGTTACTAATGAAAAATGTTGAATTTAAGTGGACTGATGATTGTGAAAAAGCATTTGATGAACTTAAACATCAGTTGTCTACAGCTCCCATTTTGAGAGGACCTGATTGGGCACTCCCCTTTCATATATCCTCTGATGCCTCAGACACTACCATTGGAGCTGTCTTGGGATAGGAAGAAAACAGTCTTCCCTATGCCATTTATTTTATTAGTAAAAACATGACTCCCGCAGAACTTAATTATACAGTTACTGAGAAAGAATTCCTAGCAGTTATTTATGCTATCAATAAGTTTCAGCATTACATTACTAGTTATACTACTTTTGTGCATACTGACCACTCGACCATTAAATACTTAATGAACAAATTAGTTACAAATGCTCGAGTTACCAGATGGTTACTATTATTACAAGAATTTGATATCACAATTGTAGATTGACCAGGAAAAGAAAATGTAGTTGCTAATTTCCTTTCTTGGTTAGAAGCTAATGAAAATATTCTAGTAGATGATTCTTTTCCTAATGAGTATTTATTTGCAGTATCTGCTCACTCACCTTGGTATGCAGACATTGCCAACTACTTAGTTGCTGGGAAATTACCATCACACCTATCGCATAGAGAAAAAAGGAAAATTATTCAGCAGAGCGCTAGGTACAACTGGATAAGTGGCTGTCTGTTTCACACAGGAATCGATCAAGAGATCCGGAGATGCGTTGGCGAAGATCAAATTTATGATGTATTGAAAGCCTGCCACAATGGCCCTTGTGGAGGACATTTCGAAGACAAAAGAATAGCACACAAGGTTCTCAGGATGGGATACTGCTGGCCCTCAATCTTCAAGGATGCAAAGAAATATGTCAGGGCCTGCGATAGTTGTCAAAGGATGGGCCAGCCTAATCACAGGGATGAAATGCCACTCAATCCCCAGGTAATTCTTGAACCATTTGAAAGATGGGCACTAGATTTTATAGGTCCCATTAATCCTCTGTCCAATAAAAAAGTTTACATACTAGTATGCATGGATTACATGACTAAGTGGGTAGAAGCTAAGGAACTCCTCAAAGCTAATGAAGAATCAGTATTAACATTTTTATTTGAAGAAATCTTCGTTAGGTTTGGACTGCCTAGGGAACTAGTCACTGATGGAGGACCTCCTTTTAACTCT
>APFE031185462.1:129069-147509 GCA_000404065.3 Pinus taeda
CCCCCAGTCAAATGGGCAGGTGGAAAGCACCAACAAAGTCATAGAAGCTATTTTGACAAAAACAATAAAGGAAAATAGGAGGGACTGGTTTCAATAGTTTCCTGAAGCACTATGGGCTTATAGAACCACTTGGAGGAATACCACGGGCTTTTCACCCTATGAATTAGTTTTTGGTAAAAATGTTGTTTTCCCTCTGGAGTTTGAAATCAAAAATTTAAGAACTACTTTAGCTGTTAACCTTGATTTGACTGAGGCACAGACAGCTAGGTTGCAGCAGCTTCAGGAATTAGATGAGAAAAGATTGGATGCCATCCATCAAACAACCATGATCCGGCAACAAAGAACCAGATGGCACGACAAAACTATTAAGCAGAAGCAGTCCCAGAAAGGTAACTGGGCTTTACTATATGACTCCTGTTTCGAGAATTTCCAAGGTAAATTAAGAACAAGGTGGCTAGGACCTTATGAAATAGATGTTGTTTTTCCAAATGGAACAATCAGACTCTTAATGATTGATGATAATAGAACACCGTTATTAGTGAATGGGTATCGACTCTGTTCATATCAACGACCTATTTCTAAAGAGGATTTCAAAGCTACCTGCATGGCAAACTTACATTATGTTTTTTTGGGGGAACCTGCTGTCCCTCAAGGCACTTAAATTTTTGTTCATTTATTTATTTTTAGATTAGATTTCTTAACTAATAATCCTTGCCAAGGGTTGCCATGTTACAATTAATTGTTTTGCAGATCTTAGTTTCAAAGGATGGCCGAGAATAAAAATTCTAAAAGAATCACTTTGTAGCTTGGAAAAGTTTTCTGACCATAAATCAAGTTTTTCACCATTTCTTGTTGCTGCAACACCATTTCCCATTGCTGCAACACCACTCCCCATTGCTGCAACACCACTTCCCGTTGCTGCAATACCATTTCCCGTTGCTGCAACACCATTTCCCATTGCTGCAACACCACTTCCCGTTGCTGCAACACCGCTCCCCATTGCTGCAACACCACTTTCCGTCGATGCGACAACATTTCTCCGTTGCCGCAACACCACTTCCCGCGGCTGCAGCACTAGCTCATGTTCCGGCAACATCACTTTTCAATGCTGTAATACCAGTTTCAGTACTTAATGAACTATCATCCTGATGGAACATATTATGCTTCACTAAAGGAACCAGCTATGCACTCTGATAATTACACTTCATCACTAATACTTCCTGTCAAATCGCTTGTATTTTCACGATTGTAAACCCGTTGAAATTATGATTAATCCAGCAAAAGACAAGATAAGACTTTTAGCGTGCGACTAAAGGTAAAAGTAAAGGTACGCATGTTTAAGTGTGAATATTAAATTATAGTTAATGTGGAGATGTTGATACGACTGCCGAAATCATTGTATTACCAATCAGATCATTCAGCCGTAGATTTGGGGGGATTACCAAAATATTATAATTATTGCATAACAAGTCAATCGCCGCCACCCTTACTCCTCACAGTAATATCTAAAACTCACCTCGTCGTGGCATATCCTCATTTGTAATAGTTTACTCTGTCTCAAACTCGGTAACTAGGCCCTGCATTGTGTATTTTCGCTGGATCAACAGCTATGGGGGGGAATCTGATCACATATGAACCTGGACAACAACGCTATTGGAACTCTACTCCGAGGTTTACCAAATTTTCCTGCAAGCAGGATGGGTAGACTACTTTAGAAGACTCCCGGATTTCAACACACAATAAGTGTTGGAGTTCGCATGCAACTTAAGAAAAGGATTTTCTATGGTCTAGGGAGTACAGATTCTAGTAACAGAGGAAGACATAGCCCAAGTTTCCGGGTTACCGACCAATGGTACACACTGGTTTAGTAGGAAACATCTTATTCTGAATGTGCAACAAGGCTTTTTCCTACCAAGTGAGCACGTGGAAGCCAAAGGCAGAGGGGTCGCACTTCAGTCACTGCCTCCACCATGGCCAAAGGTCGCGGAGTTTGTCAAGCAGTATTTGACTTGCGAAGGTCGTTACCAGGTAATTTACCAACACGACTTCATTTTGTTAAATCATTTGAGGCATGGTCAGTTGATAAACATGCCTTATTATCTATTGGGTTGTCTAAAAAATATGTCACGTTATACTGGAAAAGCAAAGCATCAGCTCCTTTCCTTGAAACACCATCGTTTAGCCCAACTCCTAATAAATAGAGGCTTTGCTCTAAATCATCCACCCCCCCCATTAATTCTCCCCAGCAAATAGAAGAAGATCCTCAGCATGAAGAGGAAATTCCCCAACAACCAGAGAAAATACCCCAGGAAATTCCCCAACAACCAGAGCAAATACCCCAGGAAATTCCCCAACAACTAGAGCAAATACCCCAGGAAATTCCCCAGCAATTAGCAGCAGAAACACCCTTGCAGAGGACCCCATCCCCCAATGAAGCTCAACCATCTACCCTCATGCTTCATATTTCCATTGATGACTCCGATGATAACACCCCCATCATTCTTCTTAAAAGAAAAAAGAAGCAGCAAACTGAAACTCCACCAAAAAGGAGAAGAACTAGGGCTTCGATCAAAGTAGCTGCTATTCCCGATAGTTCCTCCAGTCTGAAGGAAAGTGGCCGAAAAAGAAAAATTACTGATTTTCCTGCCTCCTTACCGAGGCAGCGAACACGGACGACTGTAGCATTTAAACCCACCAGCCCTGTGATCCCCAGTTCTCCACCCATCACCCTAACACCCCACATTCCAACCATCCCTGAGCAGTCCCTTTCCTCACCCTCTGGGGCTGAGATGCAGAGCATTGACAGTTTTGTGACATTATTTTCTGAGGCAGTTGTTACACAAGAACCAGCTGCCGAAAAATCTAAAGTAGACACCCAAGGTAATATTGGGCAAGTGGCTGTTACACAAGAACCAACCACTGACCCAACAGGTGACACACAAGAACCACCTGTTGGGGATGCAAACGACCAAGTAGATGAGGAACAACAATCCCTTCCTCCATTAGAACCTGCAGATACACAAGCTCCGCCTACCATAGCTTCCCTGCAGGAAGAAATTGAGTTTCTAAAATCTGAAATTAAGGATTATCAACAGGAGATAATAATGGTTAAGGAAGCCTATCATAATGAATATAATCTCCACATCTTAGCACGGGTAGCGTCTGTAACAGAAAAGAGTCAATACAATGAGTATATGTGCAGTGAGTGTGGTGAGTTGTACACTCAAGCAAGATATAAGATAGTCCAGGTTCCAATGACCAAAGCTAATCCACAGCCCTCTGCTGCTGTAATCAAAACAGAACAACCTGCTGCTACACAAGAACCAACAGGAGAAACAGAACAACCTGCTGTTACATAAGAACCAACAGGAGTTGCAGGAGAAGAAATAGAACAACGTGATGTTACACAAGAACTGGCAGGAGTTGCAGGAGAAGAAATAGAACAACCTGCTGTTACACAAGAACTAGCAGGTTTTCTAAGAATTGTAAAAGAATAAACAGAGCAACCTTCTGTCACACAAGAACTAGCAGGTTTTTCAAGAGTTGTGGAGAAAGACATAGAACCACCGCGGGCCACCCAAACTACTACAGAACAGAAATCCTTTTCTGACGCCTATGCACAGACTGAACCTCCCTATGTCAGTGATGCTCACACAGAGACCTCTAGTTTTCAACAACTAAAGGACACATGGAGAACAGAATACGAGCTTTCACAAGGGAAGGCATTCCAACAGCAAAAGTCAACTTGGTTCAGCTATGCATACAAAAATTGGGATGCACTTGAACAGTCTTCAGCTCAACATAAAGAAAATAAGGAAGTAAAAGCTAGGCTGTCCCGTATCTTTGATCTGGTCCAGAGGGTACTGGCTACAAGAAAACCCTCTGTCAATTATGTAGTATTCTTGAGAGAACAATTGGCGTTCTTGCAAATAAAGGCAATTAGAGATGGAAGACCCTACCAAGTTGATACACCTGATCAATTTATTGAAACATTCAGAGAAGCACCAAATAATGATCAAAACTTTCTCTGTGAACTCTATCTTCACAATGAGGCCATGCCTGAAGATAAAGCGATGAATATACTCCCTATTGTTGGTGATATCCAAATAAGAGCCTTCATCTCTTTTCTAGCCAATCAAATTACTTGGAAAAATACCTATATGTCAGCAACGCATAATGAGCAGAACTGCCTTCTCTGGATTCGAAATGAACCACAGAATGCAGCTACCTTCATTGCACTGCATCAAAAAAAATCTAAGTAATCCAGAGTTAGTTGATCATATGAGGAAACTACAGGCAACAGTCTTGCAGGACTACCAACATTATGTAAAAACAAAAGGGGCACTGGCCATCGAAGCAAACAAGTTATTTTGGGAACATTGTCCCAAAGAGAGACAGGAATATCATCCTTACAATCCCCTCAATCTTCAGGTAGCAATTTCACGCATACCTTATTATGTCAAATGTATGGAAAAGTGTGCTGAGAGGTGGATTGACTACCATTTTCATTTCCCTCTCTTGTGGTTACCTGGTCAGCAATATAAGGCTCATTACAAACTGACCAAAAAGGAGGAGGTGGCAGTATGGCAGCAATTACAGAGTGTCCAGGGATTCAGAAGCAGGTCTGATAAAACCTTCTTTAGCTACTATATCAACAACTTACACTGTTCATCCTAGCACTCCGACTCAGATTCAGAGTAAATGTTGCATGAGGACATGCAACCCTTTCAGTTGGGGGGGGATGTTAGGACTCCATATTGTCTACTTTTGATCTCATATTTTGTCATGATGTTACCTCTTTTTAGCCCATAAGTTGAAACCCTTGATAACATTTTGACCTCATCATTCCAAGGTATGAAGTAACTCTCCTCATTTTCTATATTTTTAATTATTCAACACATATTCATGTTATCTTTATAATTAATCTTTGGAAGTTAACTAAGTCGCTGATAAGTGTTGGAATTGTTCGAAGTTCGAAGAATTATAATTCACAGTTGCTGCAACACCAGAAACAACAACAGTTCAGTTGCTGTAACACCAGAAACAACAACTGATTAAAGCAGGTAAAGTCTTAATTTGCAAAGGATGAAACAACAATTCTCGAGCAAGGCAGTAACCATCTAAAGCTGGCAGAACTATACTTGGCAGATGCTGATATAGCACGATTAGCAAAACTTAGTCGCAGATGCTGGAACACCAGGAATAGCATGAGAACTTCAAGGAACAGTTGAGATTTATCAAATTGACAACAACAGCGGAACAACCAAGGATAGTACAAGGACCCCAAGGAGATAGACGAAGACTACCAGTTTTGCAACAGTGGAAGGATCCGACTAAACAAAGGATGACAAAGATATACACTGTTGTAACATCATGCTGTAACAGGAATTGATTTCCTATTTTTGTACAGAAGGATCAAACTGAATGAATAATGACAATCTATTGTAATAGATGTCTCCTCTATAAAGAGGAGACATCTACAATTGAAAGCGGATGAGTTATAACGGAAGTATTGTAGTGCAGAGCAAGTCTGAATTTTTATTGTAATTGGACCTTTTGGCAGATGAATAAAGCACTGTTCTGATAATTTTAACTTAGCATCTGTGTTTAGGGGAATCTTGTGTGAGGGACAGGGCCCAACTTCTTCACAAGATTCACCCATTTCTTTTCTGTTAATTGTGTGTGTGATTTCTGTGCATTTTTAGCCTTGCTTCCGATATTTCCTTTTTGCTGATACTCTGTTTCCTTGATCGATTGGCGCTGTGAGAAGTGTGTCACCGGTGATTAGGATTTTTCAGTGTGTATTGGCAAACTGGTCACAGAGGCAGGTGCTGAACATCCTTATTCTGAGGACAGGGTCTTGGTCCTCTGTTACAAATGACCATTATTTCTTTCTGCAGATTTGTTACCATTAATTAATTTCATTTCATCTCTGCAATAGCTTATAACTGCTGTAACACAGAGTAAGGGTTTTATAGGAAGTAGATCTGTTTATACTACAACCTTTAATGCTTTTTGAATTAAGCGCATATAGTACGAGGTCACCTTTGAAACAAAAATACTTTCCTGGGTTGACAATTTAATGTGGTACTCGACTGTTTAATCAATAAACAATTCGAACAACCAACAGATGTAATCGGAGAAAGCCGAGCACTTTATTGCATTGGAAAAAATTGTTATAAGGGGGACAAACTCAGGCCTTAAGGAGTTGCGATTGTGATTGCACCGATATATCGCATCGGCGGAAGTCTGTGTGAATGGACCGAGCCTAAACACTTGCCAAACTTCGGTTGTGACATTGCAATATAATGTGGACTGTTGGATCATATACTTGATCAACAATGGAGCTAAGGTGCACGCATTAACCAGACAGTGGTTTCCAAAAGTTGGTAAGAGGTTATCAGGTGGTCTCAAAAGCCGTAAGCGGTTTCCAGAAACCGGACCCGATGAGGTAATGAGTTGCGGTTTAATTAAATTGAAATTCTGGGTGTTCAAGACCGTCCATCGAATGGACGATCAGACGGATATCAGGCATGAACATGCTCGACGGTTAATTCCCAATCCATACTAGATGGACTTTATACAGTGGATTTAATTGCATTTGAGATCCAGCCTTAAGCTTCCGGTTGGGTTTTCTATGTTTTCAGTGTATAATCATGTGTTGCGATAACATAGTAGTTCCAGGGTTTTAAAAGGAATAAAGCATATGAAGGGGAAGACCTGATGATTTATGAACGCAGGTATATGTGTTTGAAGTCTGGTTTATGAGTTTTAGAGCGGGTTTCCCCGTGATTCCTTTGTATTTCGAAGAAGTTGTATGATTGGGGTCTTAATGTAAAAGCACACATAAAACGCTTCTGATAGATGATTGTGGCCATAACCACAGTTCCAGACCTGATAGTGTTTTGTATATGGAGGGATTTACATTGTTTTTTGGGTTTCCTACATCATTTTTGGTATCAGAGCTAGCTTAATGCTTTGTAAAGATTAGTTTGGACATTGAATTTTAATTCTAGCATATGTATAATTTGCACTGAAGTGAATTTGATACAGATGGGGATCAAAATACAAAGGACATTGGGATCAAAATGGAGAAGTAGTGAATCTCTGAGGAAGGTATGGTAAGAATGTTTATTTTGATAATTTTGCAGAGATGTGTTTTGAATGTCTGAAGAACAAAAAGGGATTGAAATTTCAAAGGAGAAGATGTTTTCCTTTTAGGAAAATGAAATTTCTGTGTAAGTTGATTGCATGATTGATTTGATTTAAAAGGTAAATTGAAATGAAAGGTTTAGAAGTTAAAGCTGAATTGAAGAGTGGTTTGCTATGGCATTGAAGTCATTTAAATGATTTGAAGAATTTTGTGAAAACTGAGAATGATTGAGGATTTCTTAAAATATTGTGGAAGGCAATGATATTGATGATTGAAATAACAGAGATTGGGCTTAATAGGATTGAAAGAAGAACCATTACAAGGAATGAATTTTGGAAAAATTGTAGAGGAAAAACAAGATTTGCTTACAAACAAGTTATCAAAATGAATTGATAGTGTCTATCGTGAATTGGCAAATATAAATGAAATTCAGATCTAATCTTAATTTATCTTGAAAGCTGAAGAGCCCATTATGAAAATCAAAATGGGAAATAGTTGTTGGATGTATGGAGTCTTTTGAATGGAAAGTCTAAATTAAATAGTGAACAGATGAATCCTTTGGCAAAGATTTAATTGATGGAATGGGAATTAGTTTTAAGACATCTTTGAAGGAAATATTGTAGGTTTGAAAGGTGCTTTGATGTATCTTGAGATAAGATTGTGCAGCTCAACAGAAGCAATGGAATTGCTGAAAGATAGAATGAATTGTACCAGCATCCTAGCATATGAGCTATGTTAAAGAAGATAGAGTAAGAAGAATTCTCATATGGGTAAAGGTGACAATACCCGACAATAAATGAAATTACTAAATGAAAGAAGGAAGTGAGCAGTTAAAGATGCAAAGCCTAGAACAAGGAGTGTTCAAGAGAAGCTGAGAACAACTTCCAATTGTGGTTGGTAGAAGTTGTTAAGGCAATTCCATAATTGTGATTGTGGATAGGAGATAACAATTCCAGCAAGAGCAGTGCTGGGTAGAATTGTTAGTAAGTGGAAGGTTTGAGGAAAGAACCATTAGGTGCCAAAGGCTGAACTCAAGAAAGTTTGGTGAGGCATGAAGGAGACTTGTTACAGGTGAAATGAAAAAGTCTAGTTGCAACTCACTAGTGAACAAGGAAAGTTCACCAGAGGAAGAAATGGAATTGACTATTGATGGTCATGGCAGGGGTACAGAGGAAAGTCAGAAGCAGAGGAAAAAGAGTGCAGAAGCACTTGGACTCGAAGGAATGGGTAAAGAAGAAAGGAACATAGAATTGGCTGAGATGAACACAGAACTCAGTTGTTTGAAGAAGCTGGTATTGAAAGGAATTAGAGAAAAATGGAAACAAGGATTTTATGTGGGAAGAAGAGTTAAATGAACTGCCAGAGAGTTGTTTGTTGAGAAATTAATACTCTGAATAGCTGAGAATGAGAGGAATGTGCTGGTAGCATCCTCACAGACAACAGGATCTCATATTTTTTGGATTAATTATTTCTGTGAATGTAAAATTGCAGGTATGTAGCCTAATGAATTTGAACCTGTGTATGAAAAGGTGAAAGAGGCAAAGGCAAGACAAACACAAAAGGAGATGCATAAAGACTTTCAAGACTTCAATTGGTGGAAGAAATTAAAAGGTATGACTAAATGGTTGTGTCTTATCTTAGTGAAAACTTATTGGATCATATTTGAAGGAATTTTGGCATGGATAGAAGATCAATGGGAAATGGAAATAGGAAAGGAAACAGATGCATTGTAGATTTGTGAAGTGAAGAGAAGGAAAGTTGACACAGAGAACTTAGCTGAAGAAGTTAAGTCAAGGAAATCTTTGAAAGATCAAAGTCTTATAAGAGAAGGGGAAGAGGCATTTTTGTCTTATTTGGATAAACTGAGTGTTGGAGGAAGTTGTAGGTATTCTACAAACTTATGACGAAATTGCCAAGCATAGTCAAGAAGTTGTAGTCCTAGAAGTTTTCTTTGATGAGGAAGAAATCAGAGATGTCAAGGAAGGATTTCTCAATAACTTAGTGAACTATTAGAATAGCTCAAAGAAGCGTGAGGAGTTGATCACTGAGGCTTCAGATGAAGAGCCTTGTATTTTTGAAACTGACATGTTGTGTATGTTTTCAGGTTTGACTAGTGATGAACAACAATTGGACAATGTACTTATGCATGATGATGAAGAAGTGAGATCACTGGAAGAGATGGATGAATCAAAAATAAATTTTGAGCATGTATTTAATAATTTTGAGAATGATGGTATTGACAGGGAAATTGTCATGATTAAAGAAGATGAAGATAAGAAAACGAAAGTTTGTGATGATAACCAGAATAAAATATGTTTAGTAGAGAATCAAAATGAAAGTACTATGGAAATTGTGAAGGAATATATGATGATGTTGACAAATGCAGAAGTTCAGGAATTCTGTGAATTTAAAGTTGATTATTTTTGTAAATCTGTAAACCATGAAGAAGCTTTAGTAAACCAAAATTATGTTTTTGTTGTAGGAAAAGATAAGACATCACCATTTTGTTGCAATATAAGTATAGAGGATGAAAGGATACTTCATAATGATATGATCCAAGAAATCCTAGCTATTGAATTGTTGAATGATAGTCTTGTGTTAGAGCAAGGAACACTGTGAAATGCAAAGGAAAGAATTGGAATGAGAATTGATGACAGTTCCATAACTTATTCAGAAGAACAGTATAAAGATTTGATGGCAGAATTACCTATGAAGATTGAAACCCATAGTTACTTTGAATATGACAATTGTGATGGAAATTCTGTTTTATACAGGAAGGAGGACTCATATGAAAATGAAATGCTTATTGAATATGAAGGAATTTTTCTGGGAAGTTTATTAAAGGAACTTGATAACATAGAGGAAGATTACCTTTAATGATAATGGAAGGGAAGTTGTGGAGTACAAACAACAGTTTGTAAATGATAGAGGCAAAGAAGATTTGGATAGAAATTTTATAATTTATATGGTAAAGGAGAATGTACAGTAGGTAGAGGTCAGTGGAGTTCAGTTGAGAACAAATTATAAATAGGAAGTTGAGAAATTGTGGAAGATGAAGACAATTAAAAAGAGGGATGGAAAGGAAAGAGGAAAATAGCAAAATAAGATTTGGAATCTTGGAGGAACAGAAGTGACAGTGGCAGAAGAACTGAGTCAGTAGCATGATGAAAGTGATGACTAGTTACAAAGTAAAGTTTGGGATACTAGATGATCAACAGAAGAAACACATGACTAGGAGGTCATGAAAGCTTTCAACTTTGGGAGTCTAATGCAGGATCATTCAGGCCTTAGTCAGCAATGTGATGGTATGGTCACATGTTGTGACTAAAAAGGGGTTGGAAGACAATAGTTTAGTTAATTTTATTTATTTAAATGTATGAGAGTGTTTATTTATTGAAAAATATGAGAAAAAGGGCATAGTGGCTGATTGATCCTCCCTATGCGGAGATCAGGCCAAACAATTAGATTTCTTTGGTTTGAATAGAATATGAGGAATTTAAAAGCTTGATTTATCATTTGTTTAGAAAAGAGTGGAGTTGAAGAGGTTATTTAGGAGAGAGTGAGAGATTTCTAGATCTAAACCAATTTTGGTACATGAATCTACTTTTGTATAAATTGTGATCTTTTTGTATAATTCAGAGGTTGGATAGGTTAGCAAGAGAGAAGCCTGAGAGGTTAGATAGGTTAGTTAGAGGTTCGAGAGAAACCAAAGAGGAGAGAGCGAGGGTTTCCAGATTGAAATAGGGCCTTTTATTGAGGTAATTGAGCCAGAGGGCCGAGACTCTGTAAATTCATTATATTGAATAAATGATTCCATGTGTGTGTAAATGGCCATTTCTATTGAAACCCTTCACTTATCTCTGTATAGTTTTCCTGTGGAAAAACTGAAGTATTTTGCTCTGTTTTCATGTCTAAAGTTATGAAGCGCAACGTTAAAGCATAATTGAGTCTTTATTGTTATAACCATGGTTGAGTGTTTCAAATAGATCATAGCTTACTATTATATATAAAAGTCTTGTGTGGGAACAGAGTATAGAGGAGAATCATTTATAACACAAAATCCATTAAAAACAAGCAAGATCAAGTCCAAGAGGGAGTAGACAGATCAATGCACAGTCTTTGTTAGATCTGTAAGATCAACTGACCAGATCTAATCAGAGAAAGATGAGCACTTTATCGCATTGGAAAATATTGTTATAAGGGGGATGGAATCAGGCCTTAAGGAGTTGTGATTGCGATCACACCAATATATCACATCGACGATAGTCTGTGTGAATGGACCTGGCCTAAACACTTGCCAAACTTTGATTGCAACATTGCGATATAATGTGGACCATTGGATCATATACTTGATCAACAATGGAGATAAGGCGCACGCATTAACCAGACGGTGGTTTCCAAAAGGTGGTAAGTAGTTATTGGGTGGCCTCAAAAGCCATAAGTGTTTTCTAGAAACCGAACCCGATGACGTAATGAACTGTGGTTTAATTAAATTGAAATCTGGGGTGTTTAGAACTGTCCATCGAATGTACGATCGGATGGATATCGGGCGCAAACATGCATGAGGGTTAATTCCCAATTCGAACCCGATGGACTTTATATAGTGGATTTAATTCCATTTGAGATCCGACCTTAAGCTTCTAGTCAGGTTTTTCATGTTTTCAGTGTATAATCATGTGTTGCGATAACATAGTAGTTCCAGGGTTTTAAAAGGAATAAAGCATATGAAGGGGTAGACCCAATGATTTATGAACACGAGTGTATGTACTTGAAGTTTGGTTTATGAGTTTCGGAGTGGGCTTCCCCGTGATTCCTTTGTATTCCTAAGAAGCTGTATGATCGGGGTTTTTAACATAAAAGAACACATAAAATGCTTCCTATAGATGATTGTGTCCATAACCACAGTTCCAGACCTGATAGTGTTTTGTATATGGACAGATTTGCATTGTTTTTCGGGTTTCCTGCATCACTTTCTGTAATGTAGTTATGTGGAAACATTCCCATATGGCATGAATTTCCTAAATAATATTGTCCCAAATAGTCTGTCCAGCTTCTAGTAGGGGCATGTTACCCTTCAACTTAGCCCTTAATTCTTTAATTTCATCTTGTTCTTCTTTGTACTTATTTGTCCACGAAGTATTGTTTTCATTGGCCATATTTAATTGTCTTTCCTTTACTTTCAATTGTCCTTTAATCAAATACAGATAATGTTGAGTTTTCTTCCATAGAACTTCTAAAATTTTAAGCTCAGTCATCACTCTTGTCAGCTTCTCTGTAGGGTTGTTTGATTCAATTGAAACAACAACGGTGAAAACATGGATCTTAATGGATCTGGCTTGACTTCATGAATTTAAGGTGCACAACTGTTTTCCACTCTTCTGTTATAGAGTACCTGGTGGGGGTCATACATCCATTTCTCTCCTTACTTAGAGCCCAACTCCTTCATCATCCTTTCAACCTATGGTAGAGCTTTCCCATTATTTATAATGAAATGGCCAATAGTCCTTGACAATTTGAAAAGAAAACCCTTGCATGTTGGAAAAAAAATGGACTTGGTCGATATTCAAGATTTTCCTTATGAATTCCAATGAAAATATCCTCATAAGCACAAAAGTTTGCAACCAATATGGTTCCACTCCTACTCCATATAATATTATTTCCATGTAATCTTCAAAGATATACTAGCCTCTAACTCTGGTATCTTTGGTGAGTTGTAACAAAATCTTTGATTCTGGTAAAATTCTTGGAGATGGCTAGTTGCTCATGATTTTATATATAGTAGCCATTAAATATGATAAATAATAATAAAAACCTTCATTATTCTCCTCCTTTTTGACAATACTATTCCTTTGGACTACAAACCTTCTCTGATTGTTTGAATCACATATAATTGACAAGCTCAATTCACTAAATTCATCAGCGTGTGTATGAAAAATGAGATAGACAAGGAGAGAAGGGTATATAAAAAAACCAGAAATATGGAAATTTTGGAATTGAAAGATGACAAAGTTGACTAAATATGAGGGGATGCCAAACGCAGTATCTGGCTGCAACATTAAATTCAAGAACCCTAAGGTTTGTTCACTGATAACTCCTATATATTTTTTTCCCAATATAAACATAATTACAACAAGGATAGGTTGTTCAACTTCATAAAATAGGTCCATAGGATATTCTATTGTTGTTGGAGGGGTTTCAGAATTGGGAAGCATAATGAGTTCAAATAAATTTTCTTGTATTTCTTTAGGAAGTCCTCTATAAGTAAAAAAGAGATAATCATCAATGAAAGTTTTGAGATTTTCAACCACTAGAAAATTGAAAGCTTGACAGATTAATTATAGAGTAATTTCAAAGATATTGTCTCCTGATGAAGATATAATAAAATTTCGTTGAGGAACAAGAGAGGCTATCAACCAGTTGACACATTTGAGAAAATCGTAAGTTTGTAGGATAATTGCATAACAAAGGCCAAATTGGATAGCTTGAAAATGGTCATCAAAATCACATGCATAGTGAAGAAGATCTCGTCAGACTTCCATAAGGTCGAGAGGGTTGTTATAGGCCATTTTGTCACATCTGGGCAGTAGGCTTGCAAGAGAGATCAATCAACATTCATGAACTTGTTGTCATTATCCCTACACAAAGCCATAAGCATGAACTTTCCAAAATGTCTGAGTTTCTGGGATCAACTACTCAAAATCAATATTTTTAACCCCAACACACCCTACCCCTTTAGCCACCTACGTTTAGCACTGGTTTCATATTTATGTACCAGCGCTGTGCAACACTAGTTTCTCCTTACTAGGGGTGCACTGATTCTATAAATTCAAGAAAATTAAAAAGATTTCCGAAGCTTCCTCTTCCAGAAGATTCTAGGGGTTATTTTTACCATGGATAAGAAACTCAAGTCCTACCTTATCATACCTTGGAGACTTCACCTCATATCAATTTAGTTCATCCTACCTTCATAAGTGGATCTCAAGTTTATTATGGTAAATCATAAACTTCCATCCCTCTTCTATAAATTTACTATCATCCATAGCATCAGGGTTGGATTTTGAAGATTGATCATGCCCTTATGCTGCTACCTTAAATATGAAGGAGTCATCATTTTCACGCATTAGGGTTGACATTAAAGTGTGATTTCAGACAAGGAAGGAATAGTAAATTTGGGGACACTTCTACAAGATAAACTTTTATTTGTGGTTGTAAACTCTCTCCTAGGAAAACCCTTCTTTGAGGTTGAGTTTATTTTTTGTGTCATAATTTGGCCAAATCTACTTCAACACACCCCCTATTTTGGAGACAGAGCACTTCAATGCACCTGCTCCTTCTCTGCACCTGCACTATAGAGAACTAGTGAGTGTTCTGCACCTGCAATGATCCCTGTAAGATGCAAAAAATTGCCTCTTTTGCCTTGCTCTCTGATATGATTTGTTCCATCTAGTTTTCCTTCTATCCCCGAATGTGTCTTTGTCTCTAAAAATCCTTCACTTTTTTTGATATTGATTTTAATAGCCTTTGATAAGAATTTGTTTGGATTTTTCTTTGTTCTTGTCAATTTGGTCATTAGAAAAATTTTGCTTGATCATTGATTACTTAAAATAATTGATATTACAATTACTACAATCATCATTTGGTATGGTTTCTCTTATTAGCAATTTAGAAAGAATCTTAGTTTAATTTCGTTTGGAAATTGAATTCAAGAACCCTAGGGTTTGTTCACTGATAACTCCTATATCATTTTTCCCAATATAAACATAATTACAACAAGAATAGGTTGTTCAACTTCATAAAATAGGTCCATATGATATTCTATTGTTGTTGGAGGGGTTTCAGAATTGGGAAGCATAATGAGTTCAAACAAATTTTCTTGGATTTCCTTAGGAAGTATTCTATAAGTAAAAAGAAGAGAAACATTAGTGAAAGTTTTGAGATTTTCAACCACCAGAGAATTGAAAGCTTGACAGATTAATTCTAGAGTAATTTCAAAGATATTATCTCCCGACGAAGACATAATAAAATTTTGTTGAAGAACAACAGATGCTATCAACCAGCTGACAAATTTGAGAAAATGGTAAGTGTTTAGGATAATTGCATAACAAAGGCCAAATTGGATAGCTCAAAAAGGGTCATCAAAATCACACGCACAGTGAAGAAGATCCTGCCAGACTTCCATAAGGTCGAGAGGATTGTTATAGGCCATTTTGTCACATCTGGTCAATAGGCCTGCAAGATGAATCAATCACCATTCGTGAGCATGTTTTCATTATCCCTACACAAAGACATAAACATGACCTTTCCAAAATGTGTAAGTTTCTAGGATTAATTGCTCAAAATCAATGTTTTTAGCCCCAACACGCCCTACCCCTTTAGCCACCTGTGTTTAGTGTTGGTTTCGCCTTTATGCACCAATGTTGGGTAGCACTAGTTGCTCCTTACTGGGGGTGCACTGATTCTAGAAATTCAGGAAAATAAAAAATATTTTTGAAGCTTCCTCTTCCAAAAGCTTCCAGGGATTGTTTTTACCATGGATAAGAAACTCAAGTCCTATCTTATCTTACCTTGGATACTTCACCTCATATCCATTTAGTTCATCCTATCTTCATAAGTGGATCTCAAGTTTATTATGGTAAACCCTAAACTTCCATCCCTCTCCTATAAATTTACTATCATCCATAACATCAAGGTTGGATTTTGGATATTGATCATGCCTTTATGTTGCTACCCTGAATCTGAACGAGTCATCATTTTCATGCATTAGTGTTGAAATTGAAGTGTTCTTTGCGACAAGGAAGGACAAGTAAACTTGGGGAGACTTCTATAAGATAAACTTTTATTTGTGGTTGTAAACTCTCTCCTACGAAAACCCTAGGAAAACCCTTCTTTGAGCTTGAGTTTATTTTTTGTGTCATAATTTGGCTGGATCTATTTCAATGCACCCCTTATTTTGGAGATAGAGCACTTCAGTGCACCTACTCCTTCTCTGCACTTGCACTGTAGAGAACTGGTGAGTGTTTTTCATATGTGATGATCCCTGTAAGATGCAAATAATTGCCTCTTTTGGCTTGTTCTCTGATTTGATTTGTTCCGACTAGTTTTCCTTTTGTCTCTGAGTGTGTCTTTGTCTCCAAAAATCCTTCACTTTGTTTTCTTTTTATTTTAATAGCCTTTGATAAGATTTTTTTTTTTGGATTTTTCTTTGTTCTTGTCAATTTGGTCATTTGAAAACTTTTTCTTGATCATTGATTACTTAAAATAATTGATATTACAAACATGATTTGGTATGGTTTCTCTTATTAGCGATTTAGCGAGAATCTTAGTTTTCATTTCATTTGGAAATTAAATTCAAGAACCCTAAGGTTTGTTCACTGATAACTCCTATATCATTTTCTCCCAATATAAACATCATTACAAGAAGAATAGGTTGTTAAACTACATAAAATAGGTCCATAGGATATTCTATTGTTGTTGGAGGGTTTTGAGAATTGGGAAGCATAATGAGTTCAAACAAATTTTCTTGGATTTATTTAGGAAGTCCTTTGTAAGTAAAAAGCAGAGAATCATCAGTGAAAGTTTTGAGATTTTCAACCACTAGAAAATTGAAAGCTTAACAGATTAATTCTAGAGTAATTTCAAAGATATTATCTCCTGACAAAGACATAATAAAATTTTGTCGAGGAACAAGAGATGCTATCAACCAACTGACAAATTTGAGAAAATGGTAAGTATGTAGGATAATTGCATAACAAAGGCCAAATTGGATAGATCGAAAAGGGTCATCAAAATTGCATGTGCAGTTAAGAAGATCTTGTCAGACTTCTATAAGCTCGATATGTTATAGGCCATTTTGTCACATATGGTCAATAGGCCTGCAAGACGGATCAATCAGCATTCGTGAACATGTTGTCATTATCCCTACACAAATCCATAACCATGAAATTTCCAAAATTCCTGAGTTTTTGGGATTAACTACTCAAAATCAATGTTTTTAGCCCCATCACACCCTGCGCCTTTAGCCACCTATGTTCAGTGATGGTTTCACCTTTATGCACTAGTGCTGGGCAACACTAGTTGCTCCTTACTAGGGTTGCACTGATTCAAGAAATTCAGGAAATTTAAAAAGATTTCCAAAGCTTCCTCTTCCAGAAGCTTCCAGGAGTTGTTTTTCCCATGGATAAGAAACTCAAGTCCTATATTATCCTACCTTGGAGACTTCACTTCATATCCATTTAGTTCATCCTACCTTCATAAGTGGATATCAAGTTTATTATGGTAAATCCTAAACTTCCATCCCTCTCCTATAAATTTACTATCATCCATAACATCAGGGTTGGAATTTGGAGATTGATCATGCCTTTATGCTGCTACCTTGAATTTGAAGGAGTCATCATTTTCATGCATTAGGGTTGACATTGAAGTGTGCTTTGTGACAAGGAAGGACAAGAAAGATAAAATTTTATTTGTGGTTGTAAAATCTCTCCTAGGAAAACCCTTCTTTGAGGTTGAGTTTATTTTTTGTGTCGTAATTTTTACGGATCCTCTTCAATGAACCCCTTATTTTGGAGATAGAGAACTTCAGTGCACTTGCTCCTTCTCTACACCTGCATTGCAGAGCACTAGTGAGTGTTCTGCACCTGCGATGATCCATGTAATATGCAAAAAATTGCCTCTTTTGCCTTGCTCTCTGATCTGCTTTGTTCCAACTAGTTTTCCTTCTGTCTCCAAGTGTGTTTTTGTCTCTAAAAATCCTTCACTTTGTTTTCTTTTTATTTTAATAGCCTTTGATAAGAATTTGTTTGGATTTTTCTTTGTTCTTGTTAATTTGGTCATTGAAAACTTTTTCTTGATGATTGGTTACTTAAATTAATTAATATTACAATCATCATGTGGTATGGTCTCTCTTATTAGCCATTTAGTGAGCATCTTAGTTTTCATTTCATTTGGAAATTAAGAGGATTGAAAAGAAAAATCTCATCATTTTTCATTTTGCATTACATTTAGGGTTTTTTGTGTGAAACTAATTATTGGAACAATTGCATTAGGGGAATTGTTTTAACAATTTTTATTTTATGCATTTTGTATGTTGCATTACTATTTGTTTTCTTACATCTTGTACATATATTTTCATTGAAAAGAAAAAAAATCATTTTATCATGCTAGATTGCATCTTTAAAATATTTAGGTGAAATTTGTGGTGAGCCTTGAAAATCAAAACATAATTCAAGATAAACTTTAAAATTTATTTGATCAATCTTAAGGAGAATTTGAAACAATATAAAAAATA